>JANHFK010000867.1:0-11204 GCA_036250565.1 Sibynophis collaris
TGATCTCAGGTGCTTTGGAGAATAGCTTGACTCCCTCTTCTTTATGGCAGCCTCTGAGATATTGGAACATTGCTATCATGTCACCCCTAGTCTTTCTTTTCATTAAACTAGAATATCCTGTTCCTGCAACCATTATTTATATGTTTTAGCCTCCAGTCCTCTAATCATCGTTATTGCTCTTCTCTGCTCTCTTTCTCAACATCTTTTTTACATCATGGCAACCAAAACTGGATGCAATATTCCAAGTGTGGCCTTACCAAGGCATTATAAAGGGGTATCAACATTTCATATGATCATGATTCTATCCCTCTCTTTATGGAGCCTAGAACTCTGTTGGATTTTTTGGTAGCTGTGGCACACTATTTTTTGGCAGCTGTAGCACACTGCTCATATTTAAGTGATTGTCCACTAGGACTCCAAGATCCCTCTCACAATTACTACTATTGAGCAAAATACCACATATACTGTACTTGCACATTTTGTTTTTCATGCCTAAATGTAGAACCTTACTTTTTCAAAATTTCATTTTGTTAGATAGCGCCCAATGTTTAAGTCTGTCAAGATCCTTCTGTAGCTTAAGCCTATCTTCCAGAGCATTGGCTATTCCTGCCAGCTTGGTGTCTTCTGCAAATTTGATGAGTTCCCCATCTATCCCTTTGTCCAAATCATTGATGAAGATGTTGAAGAGTATTGTGCCTAAAACAGAGCTTTGGGTACCCCACTGTATACTTCTCTCCATGTAGATGTAGTTCCATTGAGAATTACATGCTGAGTGCTCAAAATCCATTCTCTGCTCAGTGTAAGTAATTCACAAGACAATTGGAATAGATGATTCCCCAGCCTCTGGTTGAAGTTTTTCAGAGAAGTCACTAATCTTCTATTGTTGAACAGCTCCTGCATATTTAATCCAGCAATTAATTCCCACAGTGGCCAATCAAATATCTTGTTTATGACAAGTACTGCAATTACTCCAATACTTTTATAATAACATTCTCTTGTAACTAGAATATCTAGTTACCTTCCCAATCCTGTTGCCCAATCAATGGTATTCAACTTGATTGACAATTGCAGCAAAAACTTTAAATTAGATTTTGGTTTATTTTACAAAATTCATACAGAGACTGTAATGAAATGGTTGGCACATATAGAAAATAAAATTCAATCTGGGAGGAAAATGATTAGTTCCACTTAGAAAAAAATAATGTGAAAAGAGTAAAGACAACTAAGAAGGGAGAAAAGAAATGGTGATTAATACATATGTATGAACTAATCCCTTCTACAGTATATCTCTTCTTTGATAAGAGGTGCTACAATATGAGAAAACTTCTTTTCTCAGGCTCACACCCTCATTTGTAACATGAGAATAATAATCATGACAAATATGCAGTTTGTTAAAAGAAATCCACATTGGGAAAAAAAAACATGTCCATCAAAAACCATATCTGGATGATACTTTTATCAGAACCAGTTGTGTTTATAGAAAAAGATATGCAAATATGTATATTCTTCAGAACAGAGCACTGCTGATAATTTTATAAAAGTGAAGTGAACCAGATATTCTGAATATATTAAATGTGAAAAAGTTAATTATTCTTAAAAGTGTTTGGTATAGATGGCACTTATGGTTGCATTTGGTTATTGGTTATTTTTGTTTCCTGTTGCATTAGCGTTAGATCTTCCCATTATTAGATCATTGTAGCATATTGGGCAGCAACGGATCTAATGTTGGGTTTATGGTAAGTACTTTCACATCTTCCCATGTGATGTTTAGAATCTTGAAGTCTCTTCACGGAAGACTTAAAGACTCTTCCCTGTTGCAAGAAGTTCATAATCTAGAATTTTAGACTAGAGAAAGAAAATAAGGATGAAGAAGGGAGACAAATATGGTTGTTGAAGAAAGATTGAAGTACTGCTCAGATCATTTCTTAATTCTAGAATTGCCAAATTGAAATCAGCTGTATTCACCTTCTTGTTTGTAAAACTGGAAACAAACTAAATTTAACTTACAATGACCAATGAAATGCTATTTGCTTTTCCACCACTTTCACTATTCTTTTCTTAAAAGAGAAAGAAAAATGCAGGTGTGATCAATGGCAATTGTAAGTACTGTATCTGTGTACATTAATTCTCTCTCAATTCCATTAAGAATCTACATAGAGATAGCACATTCTTACACTGGCATTACATCTATTCATTTTATGGATTTTTTGCGTGTATATATGTGTGTGTCCCTTCAAATTAGTGTTGACCCTTGGCAACTGCCTAGACAAATCCCTGCAATTTTCTTGGCAAGATTTCAAAAGTGGTTTGTCATCACCTCCTTTCTAGGACTTAGAGAGAGCGACTGGCCCAAGGTTACTCAGATGACTCTGGGCCTAAGGCAGCACTCTTCTGGTCTGCTGGTTTCTAGCCTGGTGCCTTAACCACTACACCAAACTGGTTCTCCCTGAATAAATAAGAATTATTTGGAGGATTGAAGCAATCTGCTAAGGCAGTTGATGTAGAAGATGAATAAACTTTTCTTCAGGGCACGTAACTTGAAGTGATATTTGTCTTCTATAAACAAGAACACTTTCAGGATGTTTTGCTTAGGAGAAGAAACACAAAAATGAAAGTGACATATATGCTTGCACAAAGATCAACACCAAAGCATCCAAGAGAGATGTTTTTAAAATATGCAAAATAAAAATGTTAGAGGCTTTTCAGGTTCGGGTATAGTTTTCCCACTAGAGGAACTGTGTGCTTAAAGATGATCCCCCAAACAGAACCACATTCAATAGTGATGTACCTCCTTGGAAACCACTTTCATCTCTACTCTTAATTTTTAATTATTTTAACTAAAATCATGAAATGGGAATTGAGCAGGATAAAAAAGAAAGTGTCGACTCTGCGTCTTGTTTATTCATAATACATATGCCCCATAAGCTTTTGGATGATAAAATTAATACGGGAATGAATGTCAAGATTTTATATGGCTATGCAGATCTGCAAAATAGACATAAGGTGAGGAGATGGACCAATTCAGTATTCTATATAATATTCCATTTTTCTTCAATAATATACTGATCAATCTATTTGATGATTGCTAGGAGTTTAGATTTGAAAAAGCCAAAAGGACATGAAAAGTAGGTATTAGTATTTCAAATGTCCACAATTCAAAAATTATATGATAGTTGGTAATTTTGGACCACAATCCATATGATAGACTTTTGAGTTACAGACACCAAACCAACATTTTTTTTTCTTATTGTAATTCTGAGTGTGGAAGGAAAATAACTGAGAAAAGAATTCAAAAGAAACAAAAGAAAGTGAGTGACAGTTCCCAGCTCTTTTGGCTGTTATTTTGCGACTCTCAGTGCCTCCTAGCACTGTTAGGTTCTAGTTCACAGTGTATGTCCTTGCCCCACATTTCAAAAGAAGCCATTTCCCTCTGAGGAACCAGGAACATCATACATTTGGACTACACTTTTAGCAGCCCAAACAGTGAAATAATAAAAAAAAAATCTGTCTAAAAATGACAAATGGGATTATCCTTGGATTGTGCAGAGAAGCATTTGAAGTCAATGTTGTTATTTCCAAGAGGGAGAAGAGTGGAACACAAAAAATGACAAATATATCCCCATATCCTGTGAGACACAAAAATGTCACAAAGATAGTAATTAATCTTCTATCACATTTCCTGATTGGTAGATGCTTACATTTCTCCTTGAATGGCAGACTGAAAAGCCAAGCAAATTGTCATCAAGTTTTAGAATCTAACTCTGGATGGAAGATGTCTTTAAAATATATTTACATATAGATCTCTGTAGTCTCAACTTCTTCTGATGCTTAACTTGGAACTCTCTAATTTTCCACTGTGCTGGGGAATTGTATATTACAAACCTACCATGTTCTTCCCTGTGTGCCAGGGAACTGAAGACATCTTTTTCGGTGAATTATACACTTTCTTATGACAGCCACCCATTGAATTAGATCCAAGGATTGTGAACACTGTTCATAGAACATTGATTTGGAAGCAATCTCAAAGACATCTGTTCTATTTTCTACAAAATCTAGCAGCCCATTCAGAAAATCAAATTGAAGAGAATTGGTATGATATACTGATAAGGATTTCAGTGGAATTAGGGAGAGATTAGTCCAGGTTTATCCTGGGTAAATGGGAGTCAGTCTTACTCTTTAGCCTTACAAGGTTGTTGTTATAATAAAATAATAAAATAAAGGGAAATCTCCATAAAATCTTTTTGGAATATAAATCACATAAAAAAAACACAATAACAAGTAAATAGATTGGCAGTTCTATTCCGCTGCTTCAAGTACAATTAAATGGAGATGTCACTTCATGGAAACAAAATCTCTGCAACTTACTTAGTACATGTAACCCAATAGTTTAGTTCAGTTTACATGCAGAAACTGAAAATGTAGACACATTATTTCTAATGCTCATTGAAACTGAAGAGTAGAGCAAGCGAAGAGGTCTGAAACTAGTTTAACTTAATGTTAACAGTAAATATGAAACATTTATGAGACAGTGGTGTCCTTGGTGTTCTCTGAGCTTGGTTATTTGCTTGCAGATGTTTCATTACCCAACCAGATAACATTATCAGTGTTAGTGAATATGAGGTTTGCTTACTCCTCATATACAATAACTTGCACTGTCATTATTGGTCTGGTAGTGATTTTCACCTTGGTAGTTCCTTAATTATTGTTTTCTGCTTGATTGCTTGTCTGGTTTTAATCTCTGCTTATCTGGGTATTGGTTGATGGTCAGGATATGTTCTCATCTTTTTGTTTCTTTGTTAGCTATTATCATCTCTTCTGAATGGTGCATAAGTGGGCTTTATCTTTATGTATCCATTGATGGCTGATTATCTGAATGTCAAACTTCCAGGATTTCCTTACCCTTTTGGATTTAGTTTGGTCTACAATGCTCACAGTTTCACAATTTAAACCATAGTTGAGTTTGTCAATCTATTGTGAGACTAAGGAGTTTTCATTTTGTCTTTCTGACTTCTAGTTGGTATTCATTGATATGCTTTGCTAGTCTTCTGTCTGTTTGTCCTACATAGTGACTGTTATAGTCCTTACACTGTATATTGTAGATGACTCTTGTTTTTTCTTCTTGAAATATTTTGAGCTATTTTTTTCTTTTCTATTGGACAGTCATAAGAGAAAACAATAATTCACAGTACTTATGAAGTTTTACCTATGTTTATTTATGCTTCTATTATACAGTATATGCAAAGAACATTCAGCACATACTAAAATAACCTTATGTGACCATTATGTGTATTTTGCATTGGTAGGTGAGGTAGGTATCATTAGGACTAAGGTCCAATTCTCATCAATTCCAGTATTTGAAGAAAGCATGAATGGAGGAAAATACAGCAAATATTAGACACTAGGTCTATGTTGGTATCCTGATTTTGATACTGGAGAAGGCAGCTTTGATACCAAGAATTTTGATTTTTGTGCATTTAATTTGCTTTTTCTTGTTATATCTCAATTCAGATTCTATTCTATTCTTCTGGATAAAAGTTTGGATTCTAAAAGGATGGGAACATTACTGCTGAGCTGATCATTGCCTGGGCAACTGGTATTAAGTATATTCTAAAAGAGCCTACACTCTTATTAGAAATAAGAAATGCTATTTAAAAGAGGTTTTGGATCCATCCCTGTAAGTTGGTGATTTGTTTTGCTGGTTAAGAGTGTCTTTTACAAGTTTAGGTTAATAAACCAATTGTAAAGGTTTCCTCCTACCCAGTCATGTTCAACTCAGGGAAGGGGGGTCATCTCTATTTCCTATCTGAGGGAGCAAGCATTATCCAAAGATGCGTCTGTGGTCATCTAGCCAGCATAACTATATACCAAGACACACAGAATGCTATTATCTTCCAACCAAAGTAGTACCTAATTTTCTACCTGCATTTGTATGCTTTCAAGCTGCTAGGTTTGCAGGAGCTGGGACAAGAACCAGTTGTAAGATTTCCAAAATAAATTATGGAAAGGTACTTTATAGGGAACAGGGCCTTTCCGCCTATGACACCAATGTGATACTACTTGTAGAATAATCACCAATAAATGTTCAGATTTAGGTTAACTCTCTGACAGCAATCTCCCTCACAGTCACTCATCACAATTATTTCTAATGCTTATTCAAAACCATTTAAAATTTTGAATGAATGATTTTGGATTCTTCCGTCTGGAACAGCAGCAATTGCCACCTCCACCAAAGCAAATATTCCTTTTTATATATTCCACTCAAATAACTGTAAGATCCTGGATAAATTGAACAATATATTATTTACTTTTTATTTATTTGTGTTTCAGTTATATCCTATTTTTCTTTCAAATGCACAAGTTAATGTACATATATTTTTTTCCTCCAGTTTTTCTCCACAATAATAGCCCTTCAGGGTAGATTGCAATAAGAGAAAAGGACTGGCCAAGTCACCAGGGAGCTTCCATGATTGAATAAGGCTTGAGCATAGTTTTTTTTTAATAATCCTAGTTTATAAACTTGGTATGGATTCACTGGGGATGATAGGAAACTTGGCCTGCTTCTTCAAAGGTCTGGGCAACATTGCACGCTCACATTGGCTTTTGTCATTGTTTCTTTTGGACATGCTTGAAGGGAACTGTATCTGTTGGTAGAATTTTATGTTGAAACTGTAAATTATAATTGTAGATACTCTGAAGAGAGGCTCAATTCACTTATCTGATTATGAATATTTGAAGGAACATGTGCTTATTTGTTTAAGCCATGTTCTGCTGGTTCTGATCTGAAGGGCATCTGGCATTTTCAATGCCTCAAACCTCCATTCTTGAATTCCCTTTATAAAGAAATTTAGCTAATTCCCTGCTTTTATGGCCATTAGGTATGATGTAGAATTTTAGATTTGAGTAATGGAGTTCAGTTATGTTAATATTTCAACTGACTCTAGCTACACTTCAGTAGCATTCCCCATCAGCTTAACACAAATCAGTTTCTGAAGCCAAGTTACCACAAAAAGGGAGCAGATGCATTGCAAACAATGCCTACAGTGTAAATAACTCCAGATGCTTCAAGCAACCCAGCCAAACCATTGAGTTATTCCAAATTCTAACAGTCTGTTGTGATAAATATATATATTTATCATATATAATAATTTATAATATATAATAATTCCCAGTATCCAATGACCACTCAAGTAAAGACACCGGTGTTTAGACATTTGGCCCATAATTCAACAAGCCACAAAATGTTCAGTCAAAAATTGCTGGAAAAAAATGAACACCATAAATTTATATTCAGACCTGTTCCATTGGAAGCCCCCTAAGCTCAAATTTTCAGAACTGCTGTGACTTTTAGTGTCTGTAGTCTTTTACCAAAGAGATTGTTGATATTAGTGCAGGCAGAATACTGTCCTTCATTTTTAAAAACAATTTTTCATTAAAGTTGATGGAAGAGAATTTGCTTTGAAATTATTTTAAAGGAGAAGAGAAATCTGGACAAATGTTCATCATGGAATAAAATGTTCTTTATTATTTAATTGCAAGTTCACTCTTTGTTCAAGAACACTAGCCTCCCCGGCATCCAATGTTAAATTGTAATGAAAAGACATATTTTACCACATGTGTATGTAACTACACGTATGTGTATCTTTGAACACCCCAAAACTCAAGAAACCATGACATTCCTTTATGAATCAAATTAATTAACAGGTATCAAAAATTAATGTAGGCATGAAGCATTAAAATTTCAAATATCACTGTACAACAATATTGATCACAAATATTTCATAATAAGAAAAAAGTATTTACAGACATTAAACTGAATATTAGAACATTTTTTTAAAAAATGAAAACAAAAGATTTAGGAGGCTTCTGGTAGAGTTATGCAATAACTCAGTAAAGACCACGTTTTCATAAACTAGTTCCTTGGAACCTCTCCAGATAAGAAGAGGACAACTGAGGTTTTAAAATGTAAAAGGAAATTAAACAAATTATAAATAAAAAGAGTCATCTGGATTTACAAAGAGGGCTTGTTAAAGTCTTGAAGAACTCAGTACAAGGAACAAATGAAGACAAATCAAATCCTGTGACAATATTTGAACCTGAGGATTCTCAGATAAACTGAGGATCAATGCTGTTAGAAAGAAAAGGAAGGAATACAAAGTTGGTTTAGTTGATCAAGATTAAAATAAGATATATTGTGGGGGAAGCCAACACCATTACTGATTGTTCTCATTCCCAAGCCATACACTCTCTCCTCTACCTTCTGTCTTCAGAAAGAAGAACGAGGAAAACAAAGGGAACTGAGCTGAAGAATAATTGACCATCTAAGACAGCACAAAAACATCAGAATAAAGTTGACTGCATTGAAGCTTGTTACAAAAAAGCAGTTAACATGCATTAAGATAGTCCAATACTGTAATATTAAATATAAGCACCAGCTCACTGCAAGAAATTAACTAATGTACAGCATAACTGCAGTTATAAGTGAAGATGCAAAATCAGCAAGTAAGGAAAACAGCCAACAGTGCATCATCAAAATAGAAAATCAGATCTGAAAATAACAGCAGCATGCTCAGATCAAATGCAAGCAAGCTAGAACAAATATAAGAGAAGAAGCTGAAGAACAAGACAACCAAAGAATACCTATTCAAGAAATATCATCTACCAACAAGGAGAATTAAGGAAACTCTGGAAATAATAAAGCAAATAATCACAGCCATAGCCAATAAAATTAGCAGATGGGAAGCTTGAATTGTACACCATAGGCAGACTTTTCCATTTCAGTTGAATCAGAAAAGTTTTTACCAATCCATCAATGGAGCCAATGCAGTGAACCAGTCAATACCCAACAAAGAAGATACAATGGAGTTAAGGGCATAGCTATGGGACAATAGCAAATTCTACATATAACAAGATTGCAAATTGGATAAGGAGGTGGATGAGGAAACAGCTTAAGTGAAAGAATACAATTCTGTTATATTCTGTAATACAACAGAAATGGTGAATAAAATGGCAAGGGATAAGAATTGGTCAGTACTGGTGAAGATGAACTGCATGGTTTTTGGATGAAATTTCTAACTGGTTAATACTCATTCATTGCCAAGCAGTTTAACAACATACTGCAAAGAGATGAAATTGAAGGTTGATTAACATCTGGCAAAATAAAATGGTAATTTTAAAAATCTAACAAAAGTGGCACCAGCCGCTACGGATCAGAATGCTTAGCAACAACTTTCACATTGCTAACCAGCATGGTAACTGATGCAGTTCAACAGCACCTAACTGAAAACATGCTCTTTCTATCTGAGCAGAAAAGAAACTACCAAAACTGAACAATTCCTAATTGACAAGATGATTGGAAAACTAAGAGAAGGAAGACAAACATGAACATAGGTTGGATTTATTATAAGAAGGCATTCCACTTCCTTCCATATGATTGGATATGAAGTGCCTAGAAATAACAGGAGTCAGTAAAAACATCAGAAGCTTGGTGCAAAAATCAATGGCACAATGGAAGATATAGTTGCTTGTCAATGTTAATAGACTGGGAGAGGTTAATGTTGAATGACAGGAATCTTTCAGGAAGACTCACTATCAGCACAACTCTGTCAACAATACTGAACAAGATAGGTCATGGCTATCAAACATCAAAAACATGTGTCAGACTATCACATCTCCTTTATGGATGATCTGAAGCTGTATGGGAAATACCATATGAAATAAAAGCACTACTCAGCATTGTCTGAATGTACAGCTAAGATATTGCAATGGAGTTTAGACTGGACAAATTTGCCACCATCACCATCCAATAAAAGCTGAAAGAATCAAGATGGAAATTACACTGAGAGTCTGAATGAAGAGGATCACTACAAATACCTGGTATATACCTAGGCTCACAGCACCAAGCACACTGAAGTCAAAAAGAAGGATAGTAGTGAATACATCAGAGAGTGAAGAAGATGTTAAAGTCCAAACTCAGTGATTGAAACACCAACAAGAGGATTAACACCTGGGCGATTCCAATAGATATACAACTGGAATAATGATGTGGACTCAAGCAGAAGTAGAACAGGGAGGAAGGAAGGATAGGAACACCAGAAAAATAATTACAATGAACTATGGCCTTTATTCAGGTAGCAATGTTAACAGACTCTACTTAAGAAGGAAAATAGGTGAGTGTGGAGTATTACAAGTACACCAGATATCTGAAGAAGAAAAAAAGGGTATTGAAAGAATATCTGAAGGACATTGAAGGCTTAATGAATACCAAAGAGACCAAACTGTCTGATAAGAAAGACCAAATGAAAGTTAGAAAAGAGACATGGCAAGGCAAAGTATTACATAGTCAGCACACTAAAAAATCTATCAGGTGAAGCAGATAACAAGACCTGGCAATGGCTAAGAGCAGAAAAGCTGAAAAATGAGAAAGTGGCTAATTCTGGTTGCACAACGCCAAAGCTTAAGAACAAATATACATTTAATAATAAATGTATATAAAGCCATAATTGAGAATACAGCAAAAATTAGAAAATGTTTCTGCAAAAAAATGAACAAAAAAAAAACAAAAACCAGTGGACCACCTAGTTAGTTTCGGCAAGAAGAGTGTACAGATTAATTACAAACAACGTCATTACAAAGTAGCAATAATAGTGTATTGGAATATCTGTAAGAAATACCATTTGCCTACAAGCAAGAACAGGTGAGACCACAACAGGGGTGGGTTCCAGTGACTTTCGCTACACTTCTGCACATGCCCAAAGCATCCATGATGATGTTGGAAGGGTGGGCAGAGCCTCCTGCTGCCACTACTACCCGTTCGCAAGATCCTGACCGAATCAGTAGGAACCCACCACTGGACCGCAACATATATAAAGTTATAGAAAATGAAGAAACCAAAGCGCTTTGGGATTTTAAAATTCAAATACATAAGCACCTGCCACCCAGCATCCTAGACCTAATGATTTTGCTAAAAAAAGACAAAGAAGTATGAATAGTATATATTGCAATACCTGAAGAAAGAATAAAAAGTCCTGGAGAAAATAACTAAATATAAAGGCCTGGATGTTGAACTTTTCAATCTTGTGATGATACTTTTATTATTATTAAAAATTAACATCTGGTAATTCCGGGTTTTGGGAAAGACTTGATAGGTAGGCAAAATGCCAAATCTAGTCTCAACATCTGGCTGACTGTGAGACGAACATAAAATA
>JANHFK010000868.1:43453-54387 GCA_036250565.1 Sibynophis collaris
AAATAAGCAATCAAATCATATTAGGAAACAGTCCATATAAATCATAAGGATACCAGCAACAAGGTTACAGTCATACATATAATGTATTTATTCCGAATGACTGAAGACAAAGAAGAAGGAGGTTTATTTGAAGAGATTATGGATACTCACCACAACGTTGATGCTGGGCGGACTCTGCCTGTATTTCGTTCAGTAACCAATAATTCTCCCCCCAGCTGACCACATTTCCATCTTCACAACGCTCAAAGTCTTGCTGGCCTCTCACACGATCCCACATCTGGAAGTAGTGGACAATGCCAACGAAGGAGGATTGCCGGATTAATTCTCCGTTATAGTTCTTGTGCAAATGCCCCATCACCAAAGTCCCACCGGGCCGTAGACAGCGGTGACGGAAATCTGGAAGGGATTGGTTTGCCATCTTCTTTCCATCCCAGAAGAGCTCCAGCAGATGCTTCTGGCTGTCCCAGACACAGCAGATCTGGTGCATTTTGTAGGCCCCGACGTATTCTCCCAGATCGATGAAGTTGCCCAGGAAGAACATCTGTAAAGTGGAACTATGGAAAGACAGAGCCAACTCCACCTGGTTAATGTCGGTGGAGAGGCTGTTGATATCGTAGGAGAAGGCCGTCCCGCTCTCCACCGTTTTTTCAGTCTTGTTGAGGTCGACACACACCGTGAACTTGCAAAGTTCAGGGACGTGCCAGTTGGCCAAGGAAACATATTTGCTCTTCAGCCCCATGAAAACCACCTGCTTCCCTCGCAGAGACACGGATTCTGTTGGGGACAAAAGAAGAAGAAGAAGATCTGAGGAAGGTGCATCAATCCCTTGGATCCTTCAGTTGAGTTTATGAGCCCACTAAAGGGGGAATTTTCAAAAATCATAAAACATTGGAAGAAAAGAGTCTATGAAGAAGAAGCACATCCTGAATTACTGGGAAAAGTCATACCTGAGAAAAGGAACAAGGTGGCCGCAGCCAAGAAGAGGCTACCAAAGATCTTGGATGGCGGGTATCCAGCAACAACATCACACTTCTGACTACTCATCCTATAGATGAGGTCTGAAAGGCAGAAGGGAAACTTCTCAAATATGTTCTGGAGGAAGAAGACATCAAGAGAAAGCCCGATTTAACTCCACTGAATCTCTCGGTCATCCTGGACAATATTCAACATTTAACTCTCCCTACAGCTGATGCCTTCTAGATGTATAAGGCCTGGATGGCCCTCCACAGAGTTCCAGATCTGTGGAGATGAACCCCTTAAACAGCTGAAATCCACCCTTTTGGGCTGGCGTTAGGATATTCCCAAGTCAGCCCGAGCCAAGAAGTTCTGAAGGTCCACCACCAACCTACCTGAGGAAGGAATCGTCAAGAAAAGCTTTGCTCCCAGGTTGCAGAATCAAGTCTCTTTCCGTCCTGATCTTACGTCTCAAGGAGGAAATTAAAATATCAATCCTGGACAGCTTCAATCTTCAAGGACCATTGACAGGATCTCACCAGCTGAGAGGATTTCGGAAAAGCTCCCGTCACAGTGGCAATCGGCCAAATCAGCCCTGCCTCTTTCTCCCTTACGACCTTCTTGATTGGTTGCGTTGGCTGTTGAAGTGTCATCTCATTTTTCTTTTCTCTGGACCAATCCACATTGCTTAATCTACTTCTCCAAGATTTATTTTTTTAATTATTTCCCCCAAAAAACCCAACAACGACAACTCTTGCAGACAAGACAAGCCTAAATACTACAATCCAAGCAGTGGAGACCACATGGGAGATGGAAAAATGAAGACACAAACATTTGGAGTTGTGCCATCCTGACCTTCCATTCACGCGATGGGCATCTCAGTAGGATGATTCCCTCCCCATGAGGCTTAGAAACTTGAAGGTTTCCTTGATTCGAAGCAAACGTGGAAGGTATTTAAAGAAAAGCAGACCAGAAGCAACCCAGAACTGGCTTGCTTGGCTAGAAGTAATTAGCAGGACTGAACTCTGATCTTTAGAACTTTCAATGTCATGGAAATTTCGATAATTTATTGGATCGTAAAATCTAATCTTCCTGGAAAGGAAGAACAAAGATTAGATTAGCACAATACAATCATACATGGGAATGGAAACACGGTTTAGTAAAGAAAGTTATTCGGACATCTATCGGTCTTTTTAAAAAAAATGTTTTATTTATTTTATTTATATAACGTTCCATTTTCATCCAATAGTGTATGGTGAGGATACAGGTATTCTTTTTTTTTTTTTTTGAAAAAAGTTTTATTGGTTTTTTAAGGGTAGGGGAAATCAAATATTTTTTAACAAAAGTAACAATCTGCCATGGAGGCAATACACTCTGCAACATAGTAAAAGGTAAAAAAAATTGACATTGTTTCAGACATAGAATAACATTTCAAATACATTGTAAATAAGGAATAACAACTTTCTTTAATGTGAGCAAAACCAGCTATCTAATGACTTTCATTTTTTCTTGTGTGATCTAAGTTTCTTTAACACTTCCCCTCTGCCCCCGTCTCCGGAAGCACCGGCCCCTCCCAAATTTTCACTTTGTGCTTCACTCCCACCTGCTGCCCCTAAATCTTCTTCATCCCCTTCTAGAAAGGATTTATTTTCTCTCATGAAGGCCTCCGCCTCCAATACATTATTTATTTTAGCTTTCCCACCTTTCCAGTTTATTAGCAAACCTTCCGGTATCAGCCATCTAAAGGAGATCCCTTTTTTGTACAATTTTTCTGATAGGAAGAAAAATTTCTTCCTTCTCTCTTTAATTTTTCTTGGGATCTGCTTAAGAATTGTTATCTCTCGGTTTCTGTATCTTAACGCCCCCCCCCTTTGTGCCCTCAGCACCTCGTCCTTTGTGTGTCTTCTCAGAAATCTTACATGTATTTCTCTGGGGACATCATGAGTTTTGGCATAGATTAAGGAAAAATATTTTAAAACTTCCAGCTGACCACTGTGCTGATGGATTGGGGCGGGGGGAAGAGTGCTTGTGCTGCTCTTCCAGCAGATGGGAAGAGGAGAGTGAAAGAAAGATGGCATCAAGCCATCATACTGTTTTAGCCACGGGAAGAATAGCAGAAATCTCTCAATCCAGGAGGAAGGATAAAGTGGGTGTTCCTCCCACTGATGGATCATTCATTGTCTACCCTGCAACTTCAGATGAGACACCCCAAAAATTGTCTTTGCAACATTTCCTTTGGTGCTCCGAAGCTTCCCAAACCTCATGGGAGCCACTGCAGCAGAGTGAGGACATACGGAAAATGTACAGATCTCAGAGTGGCATAATTCTTGCAAATGGAAGAGATTTACATCTGTTCAGTTGGAGTAGTTTGCTATAGACAAGGTTTCTCTAACTTGGGAGCTTTAAGATGCATGGACTCCGACTGCCAGATTTCCCCAGCTACCTATGTCAATACATCTTAAAGTTGGAGAAGCACTGCCATAGATCAATCTGCTGGGAAACAATTTGGTCTAGCTTTATTATTGTGCAAATCCTGATATATATTTTTTGCTGCTGTTTTTGTATTTTCTTCAGTCTTTCTTTATTTTATTTCTTTGTACCTCTAAGGGATAGCATCCCTTCACCCTCTGAGGCTGCTAAATATTGTCTTTTATGGAGCAAAGGTGAGATAAGCTAATCATTAGTCAGTGAGACTGAACTTTCCCTGATTGTCTACTTTCCCTCCTGATTATTTATTTATTTTATTTGTCAAGTACAAATTAGATAATATATATAATTATAGGCATGAATTGAGTACATAATATGAATACAATTAAAGGGAACATTCTGAAATGAGGGGAGTAGAATTATTTCTAGGTGGGTAGGTTAGTATTCTGCCCGTGTTATGCTCTATATACACTGTTAATTGCAAGACTGATTCTTTTTTTATATATATATATAACAAAAGTGCTGCTAAAAGAGAGAAAATACCTTTAAAGACGGGGCAGACAAATTTACACCCTCTAATTGATCTAATTAGCTCCTTTCCTTTTTAATGCGCTCATTTCCATGTGCCAGAGGCTGGCTGGGGATGAAACTAACCATCTCGGAGGCAGCGTTGAGATGAATCTGTTGGTGCAATAGGCTTGCACCTTGTTGGATCACAGTTTAATGTGGTGGGTGAGCATAGCCAAAGATTGTGGCTCACTGGTGCATCTACGGAACTATGAACATTTTTCATAAATATGAATGCAGCCATCAACATGCTGCCTGTATTTATGCAACCCTCTTTTGTACAGATTGTTTTCAATTTCAATTTACAACAGTTCATTTAGTGACTGTTCGAAGTTACAAACAGCACTGAAAAATGTGACTTATGACTATTTTTCACCCTTACGACCGTGACAGTTATTGGATCAAAATTCAATTGCTTGGAAACTGACTCGTATTTATGACGGTTGCAATGTCCCGGGGTCACACGATCCTCTTTTGCGACCTTCTGATGAGCGAAGTCTAGGGGTGAAGCCCGATTCACTGTCTATCTGACAGTCTGCAGTGATTCACTTAACATGGAAAGTCATAAGAGGGGACAAAACTCACTTAACCAACATTTCACTGAACAACAGAAATTCTGGGCTCAATTTGTGGTTGTAAGTTGAGGAATACCTGTATAGTATTTTCTCAACCTTTGTCAACTTTAAAGTACGTGGATTTCAACTGGCTGGGGAATTCTGGGAGTTGAAGTCCACACATCTCAATGGTTGAGAAACACTGGAGCAGTGGATGCCCACAGATTTCACAGGATATCCTGGACAATTAACACATTTCCCACAAATAAGCAGGAGGAAACTGCATGTTTAGCACGCCTTCGTGTACAGTTTTTCCCCGAACGCCATCCCTCTGCTAAATAAATAATTCCCTTAACACTGTCAAACTCTTCACTAAGGCTGCACTACTATTAGTCTTCTCATCGTTCCTATCACCCATCTCCTCCCACTTATGACTCTATGACTGTAACCTTATTGCTGGTATCCTTAGGATTTATATTGACTCTTTCCTAATATGGTTTGATTGCTTATTTGTACCCTATGACTATCATTAAAGGTTGCAATTTATGATTCTTGACGAATGTATCTTTTCCTTTATGTACACTGAGAGCTTATGCACCCGAGACAAATTGCTTGTGTGTCCAATCACACCTGGCCATTAAGAATTCTATTCTATTCTATTTCTATTCTTTCTATTGGATTGGATTCTATTGGATTCTATTTTATTCTATTCTGTTGGATTATATTCTATTCCATTGGATTCTATTCTAATCTGTTCTATTTCCTATTCTATTCTATTCTCTATTCTATTGGATTCTATTCTATTTTCTCTTCTCTATTCTATTCCATTCTATTCTACTCTATCCTATTCTATTCTGTTCTATTCTATTTTCTATTCTATTTCTATTGGATTGGATTCTATTTTATTCTATTGGATTATATTATATTCCATTGGATTCTATTCTAATCTGCTCTATTTCCTATTCTATTCTATTCTCTATTCTATTCTATTCTATTTTATCTTCTCTATTCTATTCTATTCCATTCTATCCTATCTTATCCTATTCTATCCTATCCTATCCTATTCTATTTTCTATTCTATTTCTATTGGATTGAATTCTATTGGATTCTATTCTATTTTATTCTATTGGATTCTATTCTATTTTATTCTATTGGATTATATTCTATTCCATTGGATTCTATTCTATTCCATTGGATTCTATTCTAATCTGTTCTATTTCCTATTCTATTCTATTTCTATTCTATTTTCTATTCTATTCTATTCTATAATCTACTCTATATTCTATCCTATCCTATCCTATCCTATTCCACAGTCTGAAAAAATCAGGGTTCCAAATAAAATACAATAAAATTGCAGCCTTTTTCTGATATTCCTGCGACGCAAACCCGAATAAGACAAATGCTTCCTGAGGTAACGTTTCCCCCTTGTATGTATTAGATTCATTTCCCATCAAGATGAACAGCCTGGCAACAATCCCCCCCCCCCCCGGCGGACTTTTTTTTGTCGGCATCGAGGCTTGTGTACCGCAACTTCGCCGTGTGCCACGCGGCATTTTTGTGCATTAGTGCGTTCGTTGCACCGGGGATTTTTTTCGAGAGCCAACCCCGAGTAATAAACACGAGATGTGACAAACTCATACATCATCCTGGCTTGGAAGAAAAGTTTACATTTTTTAAAACCGATTATGGATCTGAAAAGAGACCCCGTGCTTCTCCGCGTCTCTACATCTAGGCCTTTGATTGTATTATATATAACATATATTTGATTATCTTTGAGACGTGATATATCTCACTTATCGGATGATAAATGGCAGCGAAATTGACCCTCCGACCTTACCAAAATGAAGGCAGGCAGGGCTATTCTTCAATTTTTTTATGTTTTATGGGGTTTTTTTTTTCCTCCCGAAACAGATGGAGTGATTTTAAAATATTCAACAGCCGCCTCCCAGCATAGAGGATCTGAAACAATGGCCTTATCTGGAGAGCCCCGTGGTGAAGATGGAAATATATGTGGGGCAGAAAAAGCAGAAACTGACCAAATAGCCAACTGTAAAAAATTATATTTCAGAAGCCAATCTGGGCACGATAAAATATTTGGCTTTGTTTGGACTGGTGAGAGTAGAAATGAATGAATTGGAACAAGAGGGGTAATGTGATGCTGAACTTAAATACAGGGAGTCCTCGTCTTACAACCCATTCATTTAGTGACCGTTCGAAGTTACAACGATGCTGAAATAAGTGACTTAAATCTGGGTTTCGCACTTACAACCCTTGCAAGCATCCCCGCGGTAATGCGGTCAAAATTCAGACGCCGGCGTGTATTTATGATGGTTGCGCCGTCCCTGGGTCAGGTGATCACCGTTTGCGAACTTCCCGGAAGCCTGGATTCGCTTAACGACTGCTTGTCTTCCTTTGCAAGGAAGCGACTCGCTTAACAACCAGGTCAGAAAAAGTCGTAAAATGGGGCACAGCTGTTTAGCGAGCGTCTCGCTTAGCCGCAGAAATGTGGGGATTCCGTTGCAGTTGTAAATTGAGGATTTCCATGTATCCTTAATTCCACATATTTATGGATATAAATATATATATAGTTCGGCAGTTGGGCAGTTCGAAATTCGCCGGCTCAAAGTTGACTTGGCAAGAGAAGGATTGCCCAAAGTCATCCAACTGGCTTTCATGCCTCAGATGGGACTAGAACTCATGTCTCCTGGTGATTGGCTGAAACTCATCCAGCTAGCTTTTTGGCCTATGGCGGGACTAGAACTCACTGTGTCCTGGTGATTGGCCCAAAGTTACCCAACTGGCTTTCACGGCTAAGGTGGGACTAGAACTCACCGCCTCCTGTTGATTGGCCCAAAGTTACCCAGCCGGCTTTCATGCCTAAGGCGTGACTAGAACCCACATCACCAGGTTTCTAGCCTGGTAACTTAAACCAGACGCCCCCAACCTTTGGGGCACTGGGGACCAGTTCTATGGAGAGAGCTTTTTCTGCAGACCGAATGGGGAGCATGGTTTCGTGTGTTGTCTACATCCTAAAAATGGTGCTTCGTTTGTTTGTGTGGACCAGTTACTGGCATGCCACGGATCGGGGTTGGAAACCTCTGCCTTAAATCTATTTATTCTATTCGATTTAGAGTGGTGTGTCGACCTAGAGGTGGAGCTCTCTCCTCACAATCAGGAGGCTGTGAGTTCGATCCTGGGTAGGGTCAGATATTTCTCTCTCTGGGTACAATGAGAAATATATGATGCAATGAGAATATACAATGAGGTGGGATTCACTTACCTTCCCTAACGTGAGTGCGCGGGCGGGTGGGCGGAGCCTCCCACAGTCACCGCTACCAGTTTGCGCGGTCCGGAGAGAACCGTCTGAATCCCACCACTGAGGTAGAGGCAGATATTTCACTCTCTGGGCACAACAAGAATTTCTCTGCTGAACAAAACTCCGCTCTGGCAACAGGAAGGCATCCGGCCACTCAAACATTCTGCTAGCTCCATTCAGTTGCCCTGCCTCCACCCCGCAAGGGATTATGGGGTCGTTCAATGAAGATGATGACAATGATTTATTCTATTCTTCTATTTCTTTATGGATGACTTTTATATGCCACCCGTCTCAGTCTTTCAAGCGATTCTGAGCAGCTTGCAATCATAAAAAAAACCATGAAAATCAGGTTGAACAGCAATTAAAGAAAAAAAAAGGGTCAATTGGGCAGCTCTCTGCAGATCTCATTCCTGGGAAAGGCAAAAGGGGTTTTATTTAATTATAAAGTGGGTTTGCTCTGTTTCTCCCTCCTAAAATCCATCTCTCTCCCAATAATATGGATTTATACAGGACGAGTCGCTCTCAGAAGACTGCCTCGTTTTCCTTTAGTTCTGCGCTGATATTTCTCGGCGTATCTCTGCACCCGAAGCTTAAATGAGCCTCAGGTAAACCAGGCCAGGAAAGGTGCCTTCCCATCCCACACTGGGAATCAATCATGATTTTCAAATAAACCTATTTTTGTCCCCCCATTTCCTTTTGAGTTTATGTTGTTGTGTGGGAACTTTCATTTATAGGGAGTGGAATTGTTGCACGTGCTTTTCCGGTGGGCTTAGCGGGGAGATGTGGTTTATCTGTAATGACAGCCTGTTTTTTTAAAAAAATAAAACAACTGTGGCATAAGAGGTCATCGTGAAGTCACTTCTCCATCCCTCTGGAAGGCTTTAGGGAAAATGAAAAGGGCTCTGCAGAGATTCCCTCCTCTGGCTCGGCAGGATGACGTCTTCTGTCCCGTATTGACAACCAAATTGGCTTCTTTGGCTGTTGAAAAAAAAATCAAGGCACACGATGGATTGTTATTCCTCTTCCTCCTCCGCCTCCTCCTCCCCCCAGCCTCCTCTTCCTTCTCTTCTCTTTCTCCTCCTCTTTCTCTCCTCCTCCCTCCTTTTCTTCCTCCCCTTCCTTCTTCCTCCTCTCCTTTTCCTTCTCCTGTCCTTCTCTTCCTCTTTACCTCCTCCCTCTCCTCTTTCTCCTCCTCTTCCTCCTCCTCCCATCCTCCTCTTTCTCTCCTCCTCCTCCTCTTCTTCCCCTTCCTTCTTCCTCCTTTCCTCCTTTTCCTTTTCCCGTCTTCTCCTCCTCTTCGCCTTCCTCTTCCTCCCCCTACTCCTGCCCCTCCTCCTCCCTCCTCTTCCTGTCCACCAACCTCACTCTCTTCTAGCAGTGATGATGTTCCCTACTTAGGTCATGAAACATCTGCAAGAAAGCAACCAAGTTCAGAAACTATCAAAAGCCTCATATTTTCCTCCTTCTCCTTGCAAATCCCATTCCCTTTTACCTCTGATGATGTTCTCTAGTTGGGTCATGAAACGTCTGGAAGAAAACCACCAAGCTCAGAGAGCACCAAGGACCTCACAGTTGTCCTCCTCCTCCTCTTCCTCCTCCTCCTCCTCTTTCTCCTCCTTCCCCTCCACAAACCCCACTACCTTCTACCATTGATGATGTTCTCTAGTTGGGTCATGAAACGTCTGCAAGAAAACCAACAAGCTCACAGACCACCAATGACCCCACAGTCGTCGTCCTACTCCTCTTCCACATCCTCCTCCCCCCACAAACTCCACTCCCTTCTACCACTGATGATAGTCTCTAGTTGGGTAATGAAACGTCTGCAAGAAAACCAACAAGCTCAGAGAGCATCAAGGAACCCATGGTTCTCCTCCTCCTCTCCTCCTCTTTTTCCTCATCCAAATATCTTCAGTTTTTTTAGAATTTTTAAAAGTTGGCCAGATACAGCTTAATAGTATTGCTTGGAATTGTGTTCGGTTGTCAGAAAAAAACAAAACACCAGGTAACTTGGAGACAGGAAGGTAGGCTGACTTCACCTGTGAAAGTACTCCTATGCGCCCCAAATTCCAAATATGCCCACTTGGGTAAAACAAGCCCCCTCCCCTTATATTGGCTAAAATTCCCTTGGACTCAAATGAAAAGAGGTTAAGCAAAGTTTGCTTGTGTGAGATGGTCACTTACGTGTTTGCCTTGGAGAAGGATCCTAAATAGGCTTGTAATCTGGCCAGGTTGCAGTGGGGGATTTGTAGATAATCTGGCAATACAACCAGATTAACCCATTTATTGATACCTATCCCCCCAAAGGAGCTTGTTTAAAAAAAAAACAACCAAAAAGTCATCTGAAATTGCCTGCAAATCAGCACCTCGGTTTCTAATGTTCTTTTCATTCTTTTAAGGAGACCCCGACGACAACTTGATTGAAGGTGGTGGGACGAAGTTTGTCTGCAAACCAGGAGCTCGGAATATCACGGTCATCTTCCACCCACTTCTGAGGTACACACACACACACCGCTTTCTTTTCCACAGAGAGAGAGAGAGAGAGAGAGAGAGGATGTATGTACAGAATGTGTGTGTGTAGGTGTAGGGGTAGACTGACGGACTGATAATTGATGGATGAATGGAGGGAGATAGATAGATAGAAGATAGACAGACAGACATAAACAGAGAGAAAGAGATGATATAGATATAGATAGGTGGATGGATGGATGGAGAGAGACAGACAGACAGACAGACAGACAGACATAAACAGAGAGAGAAAGATGATATAGATTGGATGGGTGGAGAGATGGATAGACAGAGACATAAACAGAGAGAAAGATGATATACTTATAGATGGACGGATGGATGGACAGACAGACAGACAGACAGACAGACAGACAGACATAAACAGAGAGAAAGAGATGATATAGATATGGATGGATGGATGGATGAATGAATGAATAGATGGAGGGGAGAGAGAGAGATGGAAAGAGAGTAGATAGATGGTTAGTGATAGATAGATAGACAGACAGACAGACAGACAGACAGACAGACAGACAGACAGACAGACAGACAAACAGAGAAAGAGGAAGAGATGATATGGATGGATGGATGGATGGATGGATGGATGGATGGAT
>JANHFK010000872.1:63808-75549 GCA_036250565.1 Sibynophis collaris
GAATAAAAGTTAGTGGAAAGAAATGTGTGTTTGATGTTATAATATTTATTTTGACCTGAAAATAGTAGCAGTCAATATTGTATTGGTTTTACTGTACTTACAGTTCAATCCCAAGAAAGTACATAAATTTTAAAGAGCATAATAATTTTCAGATGACTATTAATTTAATTCTTTGTCAAAATATATCCTTCATATTATGTTCTAATGCAAATAAGAGTCCAGATGAAATTGAATGTTTATTACCTCATTATCCTGAAAGTACATGTGAACAATATTTTGTATAATATAGAAACTCAAGTAAACATTGTGGAATGACAAACAGAATTATATAAGAATGTAAGAATTGTCTCTATTAGATCAGACAAAGTCCCATTTAGTCCAATATTTTGTTGCTTATATGTTTCACAAATGTAGAACTCATTCTTTCTACCTGTATAACCTATTGTGGGAAAAATCTGTATGAAATTAAAGGAAACACTCATCAACTATAATTTACATTTAAGTAGATGTAAATGTCATTGATTTCTTTTTAATGGTATTGCATTCTATGAATGAAATTTGCATCAAAAGAGCACTCTTGCTGTCTTGCTTGATTGTTTTACGTTTAAAAGATCTATCTTGAGATCTGCCACTGAAAAGCTAATTCAGAAAGTTGTCAGTATTAGTTGTAAAATCAGCTAATACCATCAGTAAAACAGAGTAAATTTGTATTTCTCAAAATAAATAGTGAGCGCATGTGACATCAATAGCATAATTTTCTGTCATTTTTCAGCTGGTTCCCTACCTACAATCCAACCTTACAGGATTTAAGCAGTTGGAAATATTGAATTTCCGCAATGGAAGTGTGATTGTAAATAGCAAAATGAAGTTTGTGGAGTCTGTGCCATACAACATCACAGAGGCTGTTCACTGTGTGTTGGAAGATTTCTGCAATGCAGCTGCTCAGCGTCTTAACTTGGAAATTGACAGCTCTTCTCTCGAAATAAAGCCAGGTAATAGAAAAAAGTGAAACAGAAAATAGGAGAATATTGCTTTCCTCTAAGTCCTGTACATTGTTCTTCATTGATAAATAAAGAGATAAATACCTAGAAAACCACATGGAATGCAGTATATTTTGAGGAAGCTTGTAAAATAATATGATGACAAAGAGAGATTTTATTGCTGGTGAGGTTACTCTATTTTTTATTATTTCTCCCTTGTCTAGTCAGATATCTGATGGAACATTAGAAAATATTTGTGGGAACTGTAGTTTCCAGAAACATATCTACAAGTACTTTGAAAAGCTTCCAATTTTTGGTGGTGTGATAGAAACAACACTGGTTGTTGTTTCTCAACACTTATGTTACTATATCCCAATCTGTACTGCTTTCAGCTGCTTTTGTTCTGATCCTGTCTTTGATAGTAAGTGAATCTTAAACAAGCTTTTTCTCAGAATTATAGCACTGAGAAACTTTTATTTATTCATTTTATTTATTCATTCATTCATTTGTTCAAATCATACCAGCCCTAGCAGTGCACAATACCAATGTAACCAAAACTATGGCAATGTCCAATTCCTAATAACAAGCCATACTCCATTAACAAGCAATAATAATTATAGAATATGATAATAAAATGATGATGATACTAACCTAGTCAACAAATTATAACACAGCTATATGCTCAGATTTTACTGTTTGTTCCATTGATCATCAATTCATCAATTCATCAAGTTTGTTCCATTGATAATCAATTCATCAAGTGAAAATACTTCCTTGATTTTCACTTCAGATTTATGATGTAATGAGCTGAAACATTTAGCAGACTGCTTGCTATTATTAACATGACAACGAGTCATGTTAAATACAGTTTATCTGCTTGAGCTGAATCGGAAATTGCCTATATGTGTAAAACTGCACATCTTAATTAGAGAAAATAAGTTGCAGTTTGAGAAAGTGGAAGAACAAGCAAAGCAACTTGATATGTAAACAGAACATATGGATCGATGGCACAGTGAAGCCTCTAGAGATGGTATAAAAATTAGGCAATAATAAGACTTAAGCAAAGGCGTTGGTGTGCCAGGGATTGTAAGAAATCTGTTTTTTCAATCCCTTGTAATTTTTTGTCATAAAAATATGGTATATACAGTATCTTGCCATGAGCTTCTATTCTCACCCTTTCACAGATCAAAAGCACTTGTACACCATGTTTATGTTCAGTTGAAGAAAATTGTCAGTGATACATCGACATAGCAGTGTCATGATTCTACTGCTATTGCCAACATTATGATTGAAAGGTTGTCTTGATGACAGTGCTGTAATCTCCTTCATTTAACAACCTTTAAATTAGAATATGGATGCTACAAGGAAGTGCAGGACAGATTTTCAAAGGTGTTCCCTTTCTAACTGGAGGATTCAAGGTTAGACCATGAATTTTAATGCGTCAAGACAAGCAGTAATAAACTAGATAAAAATAAACAAACAGGATGGAATTAACTTTGTTTGCATGGATGCCAGATTATAGATTTGTAAATATTCTCTTTATAGGAGGCTGCCAAAGTTATCTTAATAGTTTTTTCCCATAAATTTAGCCAATTGTCCAAATCAATATTATAACCAAAATTCTTGCTCCATGTTATCATCATTTCTTTAACTTGTTCCTCAAACATCTCTCTTTCTAATAGGTAATGATAGAGTTTCTTTATGGTTTTCTCCTCTGTGTCTAGCAATAGTTTATCCAATTCTGATTGTTCCTTTTTTATGCCCGGTTCTTTCCTATCCTTCATGAATTTAGATTGAATTTGCAGGTAAATCCACCATTCCAGATCTATTCCTTCTTCCTTCAGATTAATTCTTGTTTTCAATTCCCCATTTGTATTTAAAAGTGCTTTATATGTTATAACCTTTCCTGTTTTCATAAAATTTGGATGGGTAAGCAGTTCTACTGTTGATACCTAGTTGGGGATTTCCATGTAGTTATCTCTTTTGGTTTTAATCCAAATGTCTAGCAGAGTCCGTCTTACATAATGCCTTTGGAAGTATCTATGCATTTTATACTTTTCTTCCCAAAGGCTTATGTCCATTTCTTCAGTGACCATTCAAAGATATGGTGACACTGAATAAAATGGATGTGCAATCCATTCTCAAAATTCTGGCTATTGAAGGACCCCCTGCGATTGCTTATCAAAATCACGCAAGATGGTAAAACAGAAGAGACAAGGAAAAAAAGTTATGGTGCTGAAATCCTGAAATCTGCAGGTAATCACAGTCTGAAATGAAACAAGAAAGCAGACCTTTAAATTAGGGCTATTGTGATGGTTTTAATTCAGAATTATTCCTAAGAATAAATAACTAGTTTTCCTGTTTTGGAACCAATTTTATATTTGGAGAATATAAAATTCAGTTGATGCTTGAAGATGTCTCCAGTCTTCAGATTCTTTACTAGGTGAAAACCAAAAGTGCAAACAAAGTGGCGGGAGATATGTTTGAAGCAGTGGTGGGATTCAATTTTTTTTACTACCAGTTCTGTGGGCATGACTTGGTGGGCGTGGCAGGAGAAGGATATGTAAAATCTCCATTCCCTCCCCACTCTATGGGAAGGATACTGCAAAATCTCCATTTCCTCCCGATCAGCTGAGACTCGGGAGGCAGAGAATAGATGGGGGCGGGGCCAGTCAGAGGTGTTACTCAAAATTTCCTCTACTGGTTCTCCAGAATTGGTCAGAATCTGCTGAATCCCACCTCTGGTTTGAAGGTAGATTCTCTCTACCTTCTGCCATCTCCATTCTGGGCATACTCTTCTTTGGTAGGTTAAGACCCCTGAAGGCTTGCAGGCATCTTCTTCTTCTGGAATGAAATTAGAAGTCTGTATCCTGCCTTCGATATTTAATCAACTGAATTGCAAGAAAAAATGAAAAAGGTACAGCCCAACCAAAGCTGAAACCAAGAGATTGGGGAAATAAAAGTACTTCTGAAACATATTCTGATTTAGCACACATTTTTTTAAGAGGGCAGAAGAACTGAAAACAAAAGATGTGCTTCATTGACATGACTTAACAGTATCAAACAGGTCGGGCTGTTGACTTCCCTTTTTTCCTGCTATGCTGACTTGTTGTCTTGTAGATGTTATGTTGCTGCCAGTGAGTCAAGTAAGGTCATTTCAAGATTCCTTATTATTTGACACTCTAGAGAGTTTTGTTTCCTACTTCACTTTTTCCATTTCTTCCATTGTGGTGCCCAGGATGGAAAATAGTTCCAGGGAGTGTTTGCCAGAACAGAAGAAATTCAAAGATTGTTTGATGAGTTTTGGAAGACAATCTTAAAATAGTACCTAAGCTCGTGTGACAATTCCGTTCAGTTTCATGATCCAGGAGAACCCTGGGAGTGCTGTTGATGTCAAATTATTCTACCGTCTTCCCTGTCTCACTTTCATCTATACTTTTAGATTTCTACTAATAGCTTACTATTTGGGCTTGTTGCATTAATGGCTCATAGTTCCATGAAAAAGAAATTGTTCGGATGAAATTGAACTATTGTTAGATTGGTTCACCCATTACGGAATATGATACACCACTTAGACAAATAGAGTGAATTTATTGCAACCCTCCAATAGCCTTTTAGTTTATCTGATTTCTAAACCAGCTTTTTTTTTTCTCCCATAGTCTTTCATATAGTTGTTAATGCCATTTTAATTGGAGGGTCACAGTATATAGGCAGTACTAATATGAATGCACTCATTCAAGAATTTAATTACTAGGCAACAGATGACAAGAATATGAAATTGAAACAGCTAGGGGTTTATTCCCTTTTTTATTTATTGCTGCAACAAAAGCCGTGAATTCTTGTTTGCATGCCTAAGGAATGAATACCTATCATATTAGTAACAGAGGGACAATAATTTCAGCACAATTAGGGTGGACCTTACGTATTATAAAACAAAGCCTACCATGACCAAAAGCAACTGGGTTCCACATTTCTTTGCAATGACACATGTCGTTTACTTTACACCCTGATGAGTTCATCAAGGAGGCTTTGAGTTGGTTGCATTGTGGAAGTACTGCAATGGCCCAGCTGGGAAATCATTTTGGCCGATAGTCCAGAAGGGTAAAGCGACTCCAGTGCTTACCATACAAGGCAATGCTTTCCAAAGGTTTTCTGAAGGAGGCCCTGCTCACCTCCCCTTCAGAAGAAGGCATCTGCTTTAAAATATGGCTGATGACTATCTAAAAAAAAATATAAAAGTAATACCAAATTACTGAAGTAATACATCACTGCCACTTGTGAAAGCCAAGAAGAAGGGACTTCACTCTATTGCTCCTCAGTCACATATTAGCAACGGTAGGGAGCTGTGATGGACAAATGTTTGCTCTAGCAACCATACAGATTTACCAGATCCACGTGACTCGACATCAAAGAAATCCATTTCAAAAGATTTTTCTCTTCTATTCCAGCGGATCAAGCAGACCCTTGCAAGTTCTTGGCATGTGATGAATTCTCACGGTGCCTAAAGAATGACTGGACAAAGGAGGCAATGTGCCTTTGTAAACCTGGATATGCAAGAAAAGATGGCCCGCTTTGCCGTAGCGTATGTGAGACAGAGCCATACCTTTGTGCTAATGGTAACAAATGCAAACTGGTTCCAGGAAGAGGTGCAGTGTGTAGGTATGTCCCTTTATTATAAGGTTGATCATGAATACTGACGGTACCGTGGATATGGATAAGTGCAGTGGCAATTATTTTGCAATTGTCAAATGGCATTAGTGGTTTTTTGTTGGTATGAGAACATTCTGCATGCAGATTTTGTGCTCTGCTATTACACAAAGTTTCCCATTCAAACTCTCCAGTTAAAAGTTTTCTGGGAACTAGACTAGAGAGGCTTTATCTGAACCTCTGCTGATATACTGCTGGTCAAAACAAGTATACTGACTTGACTCAGATGCATTTATGTGAGATTATAATCAAATTCAATTTGTTTTATTTTACATTGTAGTGTTAAATAACTTCAGGCACAGACTATTTCTCAAAAGCCAGAATCTACCTAATAAAGTCTGCAGAATAAAACAGTAGTAGCTTTAGCAACCATTTTTAATTATCTCCTACATCTACATCAGGAGTGTCAAACTGGCAGTCTGCCAGCCAAATGCGTCATGTGCAGGCCACGCCCACCCCAGCTCCGCGAATGGGAAAAATGTCCTGAAATATCATGTGATGGCAACGTGACACGGCGAGGTTGACACCCGTGACCTATATGATCCAATAACACAAAGTGTTTGATGCTTGGCTTAAAGTCCCTCATTCTTTGCCCCATCAATTGATTAATTAAATTACAACAGAAATGCAAAATGAAGACTAAGTGGGGACAAGCAGATCCACCCTTCATATGTTCACACATCTCAGTGGCCTTTTATACTATAGCTGTCTTACCACCAACCAGCAAGTTCTACATTTCTGAGGTCCTCCTTCACCTCTCAGTCACTACAGTACAGATAATCCTAGTCCAATTCATCCTGTTTTCCATGACAATCCCATCAATAAATTTTGCAATGGACCATATAGTATAGGTTTTTATGAGTAATTTTACAAAATAAAGTGTCAGGGTTCCGAGTAATGCATCCATTGAAATCAGAACTCCGAGGCAGGTAGATTCCTCAAGGAACATATTTATTGGATACATCATATCGGCACAGCCGGTGAAAACCAACTCTGACAGTTCCCTTGGTTTTCACCTAATTAAAAGAGTAAAACTCCCCCTCCCAGGTGTCATTGTCCATTGAAGGTGGAAGGCAGGCTCCTCTCTTCTTTCAACAGCCACCTGTTTCAATGACCTTGGTTCCCACAGGAAAACTTTTTGTTTTGACTGTAGTGGGCTATCTATTTCCCCACAACTTCCCTCTCTCAGGCTTCATGGCAGCTAGGAGGTAGCACAAGATGGCTTCAGCCAGGTTCTCTTCAGAGTTGACATAAAGCACAGAGTACGATACTAAAATACATACCCATATTATCATTCAACCATTGTTTCACCATTGGCCTTTCGACTATCTTTTTACTGTATTTCAATGTTCTATGATTAACATTTCTTAACCCAGATAGTGTAATGAAGTCACTGCAGTGGCTTCATACCAGGGCCTTCTCAGTAATGAAATTACCTGATAGTATTTCTGACATTGTGTCTCTTGAGGGTTTTGAGTTTAATGGCTTGTCATTGTAAACATTTAATTCACAACCTTTGTTTTCTTCATAGGCCCCAGGATACAAAACAAAAAATAACAAGTTAGCATCTGAAAGTCTGAATTCCAGAGACCATGAAGGTTTGTGAATTTTTTTTTAATGCATTTTTAGTAATGTCTGGACAGCTTACATTCTTTTATGTGGTTCATTAAAATTTAGAATCAATCCTTCATGTGAGATTTATTTGCCTTTGCTAAATTAAAATATATTATTTAAATTATGGGCAAAATTTTTGCAGCAATATTCAGGCTTATTATGTAGTGTACCACGTGCTATGCTTTTCCTTGATTATTATGTGTCGTTATGTTAGTGTCAGCTCTTGTTGTCCATGTAGTTACTGTATATGTTCTTCAGGGTGATCTGTCCTTAGCCTAGTCTTTCAGGAACAACAGTGTACTCATTGCTGCTATTATGGAGCTTTCACGCCTCAACCCATCCCTTCCTGCATTTTGCCATTCTTAAAGCTTGTCTTGGGGGTCCCCAGCCTAGGGAAGAGATTGAATTTCTATAGAGATGAAGCAGAATTACACCCCTAATAAGTACACCACTTAATTCCACTTTAAGTAACCTTACATTACTTTCATGAACGCTGTTTCTACAGGTGCTTTAGGAACAGGACCTCTTCTAAAACGGAAGCTCAGTGGAATCTTTGAGGAAGAAGGAGGACAACCACAAAATCCATCTTTTTCTTCCCCAGAAAAATATGGAAGATTTTAACTGAAGTTTTTTTTTTAAATAAAATGCAGAAGCTGCAATTAATTTCCTCAAAACTGTTTTAACTTCATAGCATCCCTATCAACATAAATGCAATGCTAAATGTAACGTATTTAGTAGATGTCCAGTGTTTATGTGTTAAATATTCTTGTTGCTTAGTTGTAAGTCAAGTCCATGTATTATAGGTAGTCCTCGACTTATGACCATTTGCTTGGCGAGTCTTCAAAGTTCCAATAGCACTGACTTATGATGGGTCCTTGCACTTACAATAGTTGTAGCATCTTCCCAGCCATCTTCTAATCAGCAAAGTTAATGAGGATGCCAGTAGGAGGTCGCAAGTAATGGTTATGTGATGTCTCGCTTAATGACCATGGGTGATTCACTTAATGACCGTAGCGAAATGGTTGTAAAATCAAGTGCAGTCACATGATGCCTCACTTAATGACAGTACTGTTTAACAATAAAATTTTAAGTGTAGGATTCACTGTACTGATAAACTATCCCAAAATTAAAAAGGCATCAGGGTGACATATATGGACAATAATATAACACTACTTCAAATGTAGTAATTGGAGAATAAGACTGTAGACCCCAGAAACCTATCCAAAGCTTATAATGATGTTTCATAATTGTCCTTTTCTAATCCTGTCTCCCTCTAATGGCATCAATTACATTAAAAAACAAAACAAATTGTCACTCAAAGTGTAATGACTATATTTAAATGCATCTTTCCTTAAAGTTTTTTTAAAGACTCTGACTGTAAATATTAAGCTGCTTTTAGGAAGAAATATGTTTGCTGTTATCTTTAAATATAAGTTTCATAGAATAGAGACACTGAAACACAAATATAATTGTTAGTTCTGTATAAGACTTATCTTCCTATCTATGGGGACATTTAGGTTCAAACTAAATAATTCCACAATCAAAATTAGGCTTCAAAGTACTTTATATCAGGGGTGAAATCCAACAGGTTCTGACAGGTTCTGGAGAACCAGTAGCGGAAATTTTGAGTAGTTTGTAGAACCGGTAGCGGAAATTTTGAGTAGTTCAGTGAACTGTCAAATACCACCTCTGGCTGGCCCCAGAGTGGGGTGGGAATGGAGATTTGGCAGTATCCTTCCCCTGCCACGCCCACCAAGCCACATCACGCCCACCAAGCCACGCCCACAGAACCAGTAGTAAAAAATTTTAGATTTCACCACTGCTTTATAACCTTGATGCAAGTTGGCAGTAATGCCTGTGTGCTCATTCACAAAATATAACCTGGCTGCAACGGAAAGCCATGCCTTAGATCAGGGGTATCAAGCTCGTGTCGTCACGCCATCGTCACGTGATGTATTGCGACTTTTCCCCCCTTTGCTAAACCCAGCGTGGGCGTGGCCAGTGCATGTTGCATCCGGCCTGCGAGTCACGAGTTTGACAGCCCTGCCTTAGATGATCAACGTCAGTTTCACCAGTTTTGAAGCCACTCCGGTCTAATGAAATGGACCTTCTCCCTTAACTACACAATTGGGATGACCAAAGCCAAAATTACCTTCAAATAGAGGAGCATAGAATGAAAGCTCCAAGCAGCAGATTTTACTATGGTTTAGCATTCCCTACTTCCTTATGGTCTGACAGATGGTGTCCTTTAATGCTCAAGTGTATTTTTGCTCTGGGTATAATCTATGTACTCTGAACCATCTTCTTTTCTATGCACAATTAGGCATTACAGCTTGTCTAAGCAGTAAAATGGCAATTGCTTTCTAAAGATGTTTACCTCTCAGAGCCTATCTCTCTAAAAGATAAACTTCACTGGATATTCTCTAGCGTCAAGAAAAAATTATTCTTGGGATCATTTGTACATGCTGTTGCTACTTTGGAGGTTATATTAAGAAGATAACAATATCCCTTTGCTGCATTTTAATGGTTGCCCTGATTTAGTAGCCCTGCATGAGGTAAGAAGTTGAGCTTGGTGTGTTTCCACTGCAGATGTAAGTTACAACCAAGAGCTACTCTCTCATGGGATACAACTATAGGTGCAGTATCCTGCTTCATATATATCAAGCACCCATGATGGCTATTCCTTATTAATGTTAATTTTTGGTTGGCTGGTTGATTTCGGAGTTATTTTCTATGTGTTTATTCATACCAGTTTCTACTCAAATGGCAGAAGTAATGTTTACACTTTAAACATGAATTAATTGTTCCTGTGCATAATTTATAATAGGCCAGTATTAATTATAGAATATTTGGAGAAGAATATTTTGTATTTTAATAAAGTCATTAAATATGGTTCTGTATCTTTAGTTAAATATTTTTTCTACATCATCTGAAAAAGATATCTATTATTTTTCCATCTGACATGGTTATTTAGAAGAATGAATGTTTTTTAGATATCATAGCAACATGGAAATATTTTTAGCATCTTAAGAGATTTAGATTCTGGCCTTTTTTTTTCCAAATCACATTTCTCAATGTAGCGAAGCAAGTAACTACTAGCTTTGTTCATTTGTTAAATATTGTTTACCAACTTCAGTGGCATTGTAGGAAAGTGCTTTAGAACTTGAGAAAAAAAATTATAAAAGAAAAATGTCAATTCTTCCATAAATCCAATTTTCATTGTCTTTTAATTTAGCCTAATATTTTAAAGATTTGAAACAATTTTTCAAAGCCAGATTACTTTAAAAGCAAACATTTTCTACTTATCTGCTATAATTGGTATATCATTCTGGAAAAAAAAGCAAATCTAAATGTCAAAATTTCCCAAGTATTCCCATTCTTTTTAAAATAAATATTGCAGAAAGATAACAGAGTGAATTTATTTTGTTATAATTTGCAGTACACAATCAAAGTTATTTGACAAAGTACTTGGAACAGTTTAGTAGGAAATAAGCCAGAGATGAAAGAGATACAATTACAGATGGGAACATTTCCAAAGTAATATTAAGAATCCTGTGCTGTTCAAGGGAACTGCTAATTGTATGCAGACTTATAATTGCATGCAAAACTTAGGTACTGCTGGTCGACATATGTTTCAATGAATACATAAGGGAATAGAAGCTGACACAATCTCTATATTGTACAAAATTAACCATGACATATTTCTGCATATTTGAATACATACCTAAGTATTTTGTACCATTATTTACCAAATGAAAATAAGAAAACTGTTAATATGGCAGATATAGAAATTTGGGCACCATTCTAACTGATTCGGTGCTACTTTTTCTAAAACTGTAAAGTTGTTAACGAGATAACTAGAAAGTGGTTAACTTGTCAGGTGTATTGTACATTTAGCCAGGAGACACCAATTCCACAGGTGAAAAATATTCTGACTTTTCTAATCTGTCAGATTATAAATGTTCTATTTATTTTTACCAGCTAAGGGCTGTAAGCAGGGATCTGAGTGTGTGCAAATGAAGATAATTCACATTACAAGGAAGAAGAAGACTATACCAAAATCTCGAAGTGCTTTCAAATAATGCTTTCCAGCTAAAAATACTGTTAAGATGCAGAAGTTATATGGAATGGTTGATGACAAGGTGAGAACTGGAAGCCCAAGCAAAATCTCTGCTAGAGCGTTTCAAAAACTGTTCAGATCTGCACTGAACTCACAATCACAAGAAATAACTTAAGAATTATTTCAGAATTTATTTTATGCATATATAATTAGCAAAACAATCTTTAATCTTAAAATAAAAAAAATAGAAAAGAGCAAATCCCAAATAAGGAAAAGAAAGGAAAAAAGAAAGAAAATCTATTATATGTTACATTTATCAACAATCACTGGTTTACTAAGACCTGTTGGAAGGTTAAGCAGTCTCTGGAGTAGCTGCTCTA
>JANHFK010000872.1:130664-152777 GCA_036250565.1 Sibynophis collaris
ACGCTTCCCCTACTACTGATGCTGGTAGAAAGAGGCAAAATTCTTTTTTCTTGCTTTTGGCCCCCCAAAATCAGGGTTCGTCTTATATGGCAGTGCGTCTTATATGCCGAAAAATACGGTAATGGATAGAAACTAATCAAGGAAAGAAGCAACCTAGAACTAAGGAGAAATTTCCTGTAAATTAGAACAATTAATCAGTGGAACAATTTGCTTCCAGAAGGTGTGGATGCTCCAACACTGGAGGTTTTTAAGAAGAAACTGGACAAATTTGTCCGAAATGATGTAGGGTTTCCTGCCTGAGCAGGGAGTTGGACTAGTCCTCCAAGGTCTCTTCCAACTTTGTTATTCTATGTATTCTGTTTATTCTGTTTACATAAAAATGTCTTAAACAAATGATCCATACAGAAGGACCCAAAGGAAATGCTACATGAGCAGTAGGACCTATCAAAAGAAGATAAGAAATTCCACCATAGATAAAGAAATATAAATACCTTTTCATTGAAATGGATTTCTACAAATTTTCCAAAGCGACTACTATTATTGTTACGAACAGTCTTTGCATTTCCAAATGCTTCTAGTAGTGGATTGGCTATAAAAAAATGAAACAAGATTAGCAAAATGTTAATAAACAAAACTTAAATATTAAATAAAATTAAATATTAAATTATTAGATATTAAAACATGCTTTTAATAAACAAATATTAAAAGAATGTTTTAATATCCAAAATGAAGACATAAATCTAATCCTAACCCTCTCAACCCATTTAAAAACTGAACCCGAGAGTTGGAAGATCTTTCTGAACCGTCTGAAATAATGGGTATTAATAAAAATGCACACAGAAGTTGACTAGCATTATATTTTTCTTAATATGAGAAAAACCATCTTATGAACCAAAGGCTTATCCAACTACTTCAGTTGCATGTGTGAAGAAACAAAAGCTTCTCTCAACATTTAAAGATAAAACTTCCTTCAGATTAACTCCACTCTGGGTGACCTCATGGAAATGTCCATACTATATTGTTTTCTTCATTAAAATATGGGACTGGTTTATTATTACCTTCTCCAGGATTCTTTTTTTAATTTCACAATCTAACCTACAGCTCTTGTTGTTCCCTCTGCTGTTCTTCCATACAGGTACTAACCAGACTTGGCCCTGCTTAGCTTTTGGGGATGAGCTAAAGTTACTTAGCATTGAGTAAATAAAGCCTCAAATTTTGAAGGGAAAAAGACTCTCTGTTCCCACTAGGTAAGGGCACCCAATGCAACAGTTTGGATCCCAATCACTGTATAATCTTCCTAGAAATTCTTCCACGTAAAGATTACCCTTTGCTGTATCCCAATATTAACAGCTGTTAAAATATTTCACTGAAGTATTTTAACAGCTGTTAATATTTTTACTTCACTAAATAGTTTTTGAATAATACTAATGTTAAATCAAACTGAGTTGTTTGGAAGCGCATTAAATAGCTCCATGTCAACTGTTCCATTTTAATAAAATAATCCTGAATTATCTCATAATACATATCCCATCAACATGTGTGCATGCAATAAACCAACCCTACTTGATTCAATGTACAGTTCAAGCAAAAATTCAAGAAAAGGGTGGTTAAGATTTTGGCATTAGACATGCATATTGGGGATGCCCAAAAATGAAGTAAACAACAACAACAACAAAATAATCCACATGTAATAATCTGGTCAATGCAACTAGAGAAAAATCGCAAAGCACATACATTTCCCTGTTCTGGAAAGCAGAAGATGATACTAAATTAGCTATTGGTCCTGTGACCTCTTAGACCAAGGAAAAGAAGAAGAAGAAAGTAGTTGTGAATCTTTGGTGCTGCGGCCATAAGACACAGATATAGAACAGCCTTAGAACAGGGGTGTCAAACTCGATTTCATTGAGGGCTGCATCAGGGTTGTGTTTGACCTTGGGGCCCTGGGGTGAACATGGCCAGGATGGGTGTGACCACACCCCAGGGTAACCACATCACTCATGTGGTCGCCCAAGCTCTCTGCCAGCGAAAACAAGCTCCCGAGATCCATTTTGGCTGTGATTGCCTTCTGAAACCCTCTGCCACTGAAAACAGAACTTGGGAGTGCTGCCCGTGGCCCTTGCGAATTCCATTTTTGGCTGCTGTGTCCTCCTGCAACCCTGTGACAGTGAAAATGGAGTTTGGGAGGACTGCACACAGCCCTCCTGAGCTCCATTTTCACTGGCAGAGACACCGCAGGCCGGTTCTTCGGTGTTTCCAGGGAGGCCTTGCGGACCAGATCTAAGCACCCCACAGGCCGAATCCGGGCCCTGGGCCTTGAGTTTGACACTCCTGCCTTGGAACCAGCAAATGCCTGGAGCCATCCCAGACTATACTGATTCAGCTTAGTCCCCACATCACTCAGCAGCAGAAGACAAGAATACTTTTAAGCAAGCGTGCTTGCAAGTGAGCTACTAAAAGAAACACTGATAAGCTTAAGGACATGGTCATTTGTATTGGAAGCAGACTTCTACAGAGTGTATGTAGACAAACGTATAATGGGAACAAACCAACCTTTGTGGTTAAAACTCTAATAATTCCCAACCAGCCCTCCTCACTAAGATACCTGGGAATTCTGGAGTCCCATGACAATTTGAGATGTCAGACTGGAGAAAGTTGACATGAGCTATATGATCATACTAACCTATCAAGACTGTTCATTGCCATTCCACATCTACCATCAAAACTGCCTCTATCAGGCATTTATTAAGCAAACTGAAGAAACACTTATATAGGTAGTCCTCAACTTATGACTACAACAGGGACCAGAATTCGATTGCTAAGCAAGGAAGTTGATAAGGGAGTCGCACCCGATTTTTACAATCTTTTTTGCCAAGGTTCTTAAGCAAATCACTGCAGTTGTTAAGCGAATCATGTGGTCATTAATCAAATCCAGCTTCCCCCATTGACTTTGCTTATCAGAAGCCAGCGGGAAAGGTTGCAAATGGTAATCAAGTGATTCCAGGAAAGCTGCAATCATCGTAAATACATACTGGTTGCCAAGCATCCGATTTTGGATTGCTTGACCATGGAAGGCTTGTAATAAGCATAAATGCGAGAACTGATCTTAAGTCATTTCTTTTAGTGCCACTGCAACTTTGAACAGTCACTAAACAAATGGTTATAAGTTGAGGGCTAGCTATATTTTGCCATAGTGGCAGTAGAAATCTATTTAGCTAATTTGAATAAACCTTCTTGAATAAACAATTCTGCCATTCACAATTTTTTCAGAACAAAGGACTAACTTTATATGTAATGCTTGATTTTCAACTCGAAACTGATCTAATATTCATTTAGCCCCAAGAATGCACAGGACCTTGAGGGGCAAGACATATATTATTATGTAACTGACATACCGTGTTTCCCCGAAAATAAGACCCTTTCTTACATTTTTTTGAACCCTGAAATAAGCACTTGGCATTTTTGCCAGGCCTCAAAAGCCTGATTGGGCTTATTATCAGGGGTGGTCTTATTTTGGGGGAAACAGGATAGTATTAGAAAAGGAATTGGTCATTAAGGAAGTAAAGGTAAGGTTAAAAAAAAAATTGCTGAATTTGTATATCATAACGATGGGTTGGGGGAATGTGTGTGTGTGTTGTGTTGATTGTAACAGTTAAAGCAAGTTGAGGAAAATTGGCAAGTGACCTTTCAAACTATCCAACCTGTCGGGAAAATGCACAGAACTGCAACACAAAGATTCGATGGTTACAGGTACAAACACACATATACACGCACTACAAAAAGGCTTGGTGAGTAAGTCCTTCTGTAGTGATAATGCATCCATGCAGGTTAAGATGTGCTTAAAACAAAAATGGGTGCAAATGTGTATTAAGAGCAGATGACCTGGATAAGGCATTTATTTCAAGCTTCCCCATCCCCAAAATGAAATACCTACGGGTACCAGTGTTGGGAATGCAGCTTCGGACATTATGCCCAATGGTCAGCCACTTTCATAGGTGCCATGGATAATGGAATACTTATATATTCCGCTGTAATTAAGCAATATCATTCTCAATTATTTTCCTGGAAGCACTGCTTTGCAGTAAACCCTGGCTATGAAGTCCATTAAAGGTAGGACTGCTCAGGCTACGCTAGTCCTTCGTAACTACTGGGCAAGGAAACATATCATAGACTTTGCATTTTTCAAACAAGCATACATGTGAGCGCCCCACTCATTCATCTGAACCCACACACAGACACACACACCATTCATCTATAACAGTAATGGCTAACCTTTTTTCCATCGCGTGCCAAAAGCGGGGGGACGTGCGTGTCCACACCCATAATTGAATGCCCCCCGTGCCCCGCCCACCTATGCCCCACCCACCCACGCTTATGCGTGCAACCCCTCCCGCGCTCCTCCACGCATCCTAAACGGCCCGCGTAGAGACTCCTGGGAGGGTAGGGGCAGCATGGGTGGGGCCAGCCAAAAATCAGGTAGCCAACGCATGCATGCGCACTGGAGCTGAGTTAGGGCAACGGCTCGGCTCGCGTGCCCGCAGATCTGGTTCCATGTGCCATAGGTTCGTCATCACAGATCTATAACCTCCAGTACAATTTAATAGCTTAGCTGAATACTTTGGACAGAATATATTTACTTTTGTCACAAAATAAAGAACGGTAGTGCCATAAGGGAAGGAAAAAGTAATGGTATTCTTTCCTCCTTCATTATATAGCTTCCCTTCTTTTAAGGCCTTGATACCGAAATAAGCTATTGTTAACATCCCACTTCTGATCTCAAAGTAAGCCACTAAGATCAGTGCTTTCTGAACTAAGTCCCATTTCAAATAACTTCTTCAAAGAAATGGCAAAAAGCATCATGCTTCTTGTATTAGAAACTGTTTGCAGGTAAGCAGTTCTTACGAAGACATTAAGGGAACAGATAGGGTCAACACAACACTCCTTCACTCATCCACAAATATATTCAACACACAGAAAAGACTTCTAAGAGAATCGGGTAGAAAACGTGCCTTTAAAAAAGCTTCCGTCTCCGCACATTCGTGCCAAAGACTTGACACAAATGCTTTCTAGATGTCTCCAGTGGTCGCCTGATTCACCACGCTTCTCATTCCACAACAAAACTGGGACCACATTGCAAGATGTGCTGGCAAAAATCTTCCAACAGTGCTTGCATACATAAAATTGCCGAGAAATATGTTCTCCTTATGCTGGCTTTATTTTTCTGTTTTCTAAAGGAACTAAAATAAAAAGATTTCAGGGATGGGCAATCTGAGATTCCCAAACTCTTTTTTGGTCCCTGGAGTCAGTTCCAATACAATCATTAAAAAAAAAATCAATAATGTGATTTCCTGCCATTCAGAGAAACAGGAAGCTTGCAAAAATGGTACCGTGAATCATAAAAGAACACTAATCCTTTTTAAAAGGAAAAGAAATGTCTCCTGGCTGAAGTACAAGAAAAAAGAAAAAAATTAAATCTACTCCTCACCTTACTCTGTTCCAGGGGTGTGTTCCACTTACCTTTGCTACCAGTTTGCAACGGGCACGAGTGTGCTTCTGTGCATGCACAGAACATCCATGATGACGTCTGGGTGGGTGAGTGGAGCCTCCCACCACCGCTACTACCAGTTCGCAAGATTCGGACCGAACCGATAGGAACCCACCACTGCCGTGTTCCCCCAAAATGCAATAGCAATTCTCATCTTCAAGAAAAGTTACATTTAGGCCCTCTCTTCTGCACTGATATTTTATAGAATCAAAATCTTGTATCTTGCTTTTCTAGCTAGATGCAACCCAACAGTTCACTTTTTTCAGAGTCCCGTAAGATGAGAAATGTCACACACTACAAGTCTTTCACTTACAGAAATGTAATGAATATGATGCTTGCTCCTTAATTAGACACAATTAATATACAAAAATAAATTTAAAGGTAAGTATGGATACCTTCTACTATCCTGTCATCAATATCTTGTCCACTACCGTAAGATTCAGTCAAATACCTATAAAGGAAAAAAAAAACAGTTAGCAATTTTTAAGAGTCTTTACTCGACTTTTAATCATACAACATAAGATCTCTTGTAATTAAATGAGCTGCATACAAATTTATTTATTTGTATCCCATCTTTTTATTATTTTTAGAAATAACTCAAGGTGGTGAACATATCCAACATATCTTCCTCTTCCTATTTTCCCCTGTGAAGGTAGGTTAGGCTGAGTGAGAGAATGACTGGCCCAAAGTCACCCAGCTGGCTTTTATGGCTAAGGCAGGACTTGAATTTGAGGTTTCTTGCTTCCTAAACTACTGGCTTAACCAAAGTTCCATTAGCTTCTTGCCCACTGAGAAACTGAGGAAATTATTATTTTGTTCGTCCTTTTATAGGCAAGAAACAGTGTTGCTTTTGGGATATGAGTTGTATGTGAGTTGTTCTGAGGTCCCTATTCTTTTCCAGAATGCTCCATGTTCCTATCAAGTTTTAAGGGTAATACAAGTGAAAGAAATGAATTGGGTAGTGTAGCTTTTGTGCTTTTTTTATAGGTTACAGGTCTTGAAAAAATATGGAAACAAGATATCCCTACAAGAAATCTGCTAGTTTTTAGAAAGTTGATCAAGACATGGCTGTTTTCCTAGACCTCTGGGCTTAGGTGACTAGTGACTATTCCATTCAATTTACCATTGACTAAAGTCACATCTGAGTTATGGATGGATGATTGGGTTTTATTCCTTGTTTAATGTTTATTAATCTTCACAGAATCATACTGCTTGAGTTGTACAGTCATATAAATTTTTGAAGTAAACAAACAAGCATTCCTAAACTGTTATGGGACTTCTCTAGATTTAAAATTTGTTCATATTTCACCCACAATTGTTTTCAGTATCGGAAGTACATCCTTTATGAATTCAAGATGTTTGGATTAAAATGACTACACTTCAACAATTCATTCAACTAAAACACTTTCAGCTAAAGATACAAACCGTAAAACAAATTTAGTATTTTCGGTCTTGCCAGCTCCTGATTCACCAGACACGATGATCGACTGACTCATCTTGAGCACTTTCATGTCGCGGAAGGCTTTGTCAGCTGAGGTAAATATTGAAGAGGACAACATAGTGAGTTTCCAACAGAACAGAGATCAATATTTTCATTACTTTGGGAAGCACTGTAATATTCTATTGTAAACATTTGAAACACAAAAATAAATATGTTTTCTTTTTCCAGTATACAGCTACCTATATTTCTTGAATGAAAAGAAACAGTGCCACAAAAGATTTGCGTAAAATGCTGATACTACATAGGTAGTCCACAACTTAACAATCATTCATTTAGTGACTATAGAAAATAAAAGCATTAACACATTGGAAGTCAGAGAAATCTGTTTCTTACCAATTGCATAAACGTGAGGCGCCAGAGTCCCAAGTGACTTGCCTCGATACTTTTTAATAACATCTAATGAGTAAAGTTTTGGTATATCAAAGTAAGGATTCACTGCTATCAGGATGTTGGCTACGTAAGTCTGAAAAGAAAAGTCACCACAAAATGTGTTATAATCACATGGATTTGGAATTTCTGTTTATAAACTTTGGAGGCCTTTTACCAATGGGTGGAGGGCATTCTTCTGGGAGAATGTTCAACACATTTCCAAAGCCAATTTCTTGAAGTCAGAACCAAATCGCATTTGCAGTTTTTATTTTATTATTGTAATATTGGTTTAATAATTTTAAGCAGCATCATTTCTTATGCTGATAAATTACAATGTAAAAAGCCACTGAATACATAAGGGTATGTTTTGTAAACCCTTTAAAATAAATTATTATCAGTGCTAGAAGTTGCGATTTTTATGTAGTGTAGTGCTTACAATTAGGTGGAATATGAGTAAATCAATTACAAATCAATTAGTAGCAAAATTATTTTCACACAAAGCATCTTTAGCACGTCAGCTCATTTTTCAAAGATGAATCGTGATTGCGTATAACTTAAAATTATGATCAACACAAAATTATACGTATTACATAGTGAGTTATTTTTCTTTTTTTTTTTAAATGAAAAAGAACCTAGAGTAATGGGCCTATGCAAACATAATGGTAAGTCAGAATTTAAGAGGCAGGATTACCCAAAAAAAATTTTTTTAACATAACTCTTGTATCCCTGCTTCAGGCATTTCTTTCAGAAGTTTCGTCCTTCTATTTCCCAGCTGGCATTTGTCAAAGCAGATGGCAGGGACCATGTGCAATTTAGACCGAATTTGTTACATATGATCAGGCAATCTAATAGCCCCATAAAATATTAAGATAGCTGTTTGAGCTGGAAAGTGTCAGGGGTGATATGGGGTTCTTCACTTAACAGAGAGGAAGCATGCATCTTTTGCTTTTCAACGTATTGTGGGCTCTAAAAGAATTGCATGTAAGGATGAGTTATGCATTATATGCATAATGCACAATTTGAATAGGTGTATTCAATAAAAACAGAACGCTAGATTGAAAAATTAGATTAGCAGTTATACAGCTTTTCTGCTTCTTAATCAATTGAGCGATGACAGAGGATTTTTTTTTAATGAATTACTTTCATTCACAAAATGAAGGCTCGAAGTAAATTTCTCCCCAAATTGCTTTGTGACAACCGATGGAATGAAAGTAACGCAAAAGCAGTTGCTAAGTGGCTTTAGAAATCCTATGCATAGCAGCTAAACAACAAGTCTCAAAGACCATACTTGTATGGCCTGTTAATTTTTAATGTGAAATCTGCTTTTGTCAAAGAAACAAAGCAACACTCCAGTGACTGGGTGTAGCACATAAAAATGGTTTGATATCAGGATTGTGCACAGCTGAAAAAGTCATGTCATAAAGCATTTTGTTCAGTACAGAAAAAGTAATCTAAAGGCTTGATAGATTCGTCTAGTTAATATATTGGCCATCCTATAAGAATATACCGGCAGCAAAGGAGAGCTGGTGGAAACCAATTCAATCAGTCAGGAAGAAAGTCTCTTCCCTCTTCTGGCAAACTACCCGAGAACTAGGAAACCCAGTAGCCACCCACCCCAACTCCCCAGTCAATTAAGTGCCAATTCAAGCTTGGGTGGAATATTTCAAAAGGTTGTACATAATCCTTGCTGGTAATATAAATGAGACCTGACAAGTTTAAAATTCCACCCACCCCTCCATGGCTCTGTACAAGAGGTAACCCTTAACTCATCCCTTAAGAACATAAGGCTCCAGGTGTTTATTATGTTCGGTCTGTAATAATTCCATAAGAAAACCAGATTCACAGCTGGTGAGTGCCTCTGCTAGCCTCCATGTTTACATTCATAGATCAGCATCCGTGTTCATAGATAAGACTAGTTATATTCCAACCATTGGGGCTAGTGAATAATCGGCCCGATTTATAATAAGAACAATAAGAATGATTCATGCAATTATACAGGCCTATCAGCCTTCTGAGTGTGGTTAGCAAATTATATGCTAAGCAGTTACCGGTAATCACAAATTCCAAGACTGGATAGAGGCATGGGGAATAATCCAAGATGAGCAGCCAGGATTCAGAAAACAGAGGTCAACAACAGACCATATTCTGGTGCTCTACTGTCTTGCACAAATCTATACTAAAAAAAAACCCCTCTTTCTGGCCTTTCTAAATATAAAACATGCCTTTGACACAACTTCCAGGGATTGCCTTGGAGGGGGTGTATGCTATTGAGAGCTACCACCTCTTTCTGATACAGAAATTATACTCCAACATTATTTTAAGAATGAAATACAATCCCCAAGAGACCCTTCTCTAGCACAGTACTTCAGAAAGACTCGGACAGGGACATATTCTTTCCCCCTCTTTTTTCAAATTGTACATCAATTCAATGGTGGATCTCTTAATAATCCTATATTTCTCTACACTGATGATGCCATTATAATTTCACAAATCCCCATAAGGATGGAAAAAGCAGTAACAGTCATATTTTGCTACCTCAGATCACCTGGTTCCCAGTTTTGAAAAATCTAGAATTCTGCTAAGAGAGCCACCCAACAGCCTGGAGAATAGAAGGGCAGAAATCAGAGCAGGTTATGTATACTGTACTGAAATACCTTGGAGTGGTTTTCCACTTTAAAGGCACTTGTAACACATACCAGAATCACATAATGAAGCTAATTTAGGTCTAAAAGGGCAATTAAGCACTTCTTTTATACTTGGTAGAGGACAATTAATCCCTGCAGTATTAAAACACTTGAGGCCAAATCACTGGCCCAAATCTTTTATGGGGCAGAAATTTATGCCCCGTAAATTTATGCAAAGACAGATATACTGGAAATAGTGCACACAAAATATTTGAGATCAGTCCTTGTTGCACCCAAGGGCAGCAAATGCCCAGTTAAGACTTGAGACAGGAATGCCTACAACCAGATAAGGGCTTGGAAGATGAGGATACATTACTGGCTGAAAATCCGAATCTTCCAGTTGAACTGACACTAGTTTTAATAAGATGATTTTCCTTCTCCCTGGAAACAGGCTGTAGAGCAGGATTGGGTATTATATGGGCTTTCTGCACCATGCCTAATTTCTTTAGGATATGACCACGCCAAACAACTGCTCAGCCCAAGAATAAAGAAGATATGGAGTTTCAGGGCAGTTAATAGGCTGCCCTAACATGGCAGAAATTGCATAGATAAGAGCACTTGGGAAACAGGAAGATATCTACAAAATCTTAACTTTCCCCAAGTTGATTTTTCAAAGCAGGTGTGACATCTTTCCATCCTCACTGCTGCAAGGCAGATACTCTAAAGCTCATTAATTGAGCATACCTGCTCAGGAGGCGACAAATAGATCAAAGCCATTTTTTGCATGTATTTGCACTGTAAATTCTACAGGGATGTCGGGTCTGCTTATATTCTACTATGAAAATTTCCAGGAAGACCAGACAATTTCTATGCAAACTATCTTCTAGAAGATTGACAATCTTTTATTACTTGTGCAGTACCCAATTTCTGTGTGGCTGCCGAAAATAAGGCATAACTGGTTATACAAATAATAACTTGCTTTATTTATCATTTTAGGTTTAACAAATACTAGCCATTTTGTAGATTGTAATATTTTAGATTTACACTTGCACAGGTAATTGATGCATTAATATAGTATACGTCATATTTTTATGTTATTTTATTTTTATTATGTTAGTATTTTATCTTATCTATTAGATTTTATTTTGGTGTAGTATTTTTTTTTTATTTTCACTGTCATTGACCAAATAAACAATATATATTTCATATATATTTTGCTTTGTGACGAAAAAAATCCCACCCATATTTTTCACAAGCTGAGATGATACTTACATAAATTCTATCTTTGCTGTAGCGAACTCTTATATTATGTAAAAGGGTAGCTTCATTTAAATACATTAGGGAACCTACAAGGAAAGCACAACAATAGTTTCGTAAGTACCATATATCCTGCCACTTTTCCTGAAAGAAATCTGTGACACACTTACAGGAAGTGAGATAAGGGCCCAGGATCTGTGGCAGGCCTAGAGGATTATAGAAAAAATTCCAGTCTCTTTTTTTTTTTTCTGTTCAATTGTCTCTAATTCTTGGAGACTCCTGAACAAATCTCTGAATTTTTCCTAGCAAAGTTGTGTTTTTTTTCCAGAATAGTTTGCCCTTGCCTCCTTTACTAAGACTGAGAGAAAGTGACTGGCCCAAGGTCAATCAGCTGGCTTTGTGCATAAGGCAGGACTAGAACAAATGGTCTGTCTGAAAACAACAGCACTTAGACTTATATACTGTTTCACAGTGTTTCACAGCCCTCTCTAGGCGGTTTACAGAAACAGCATATTGCCCCCAACAATCTCGGACTTCATTTTACCGACTTCAAAAAGATGGAAGGCTGAGTCAACTTTGAGCCGGTCAGGATTGAACTCCTGGCTATGGGCAAAATTTGCCTGCCATACTGCACTCCAACCACTGCAACTAGTCATAGCTAAGGCTAATCTGATAATGCTGCTCCTGCCAGTAGCATTCTTCATTCAGACTCAGCATGTTTCAAATGGCATCCTCTAAATACACAGAAGGCCAAACAAATCACCCAGGGGTTCCATTCTGGGGGGGAAAAAACATCACCTAGCAACAGTCATTCATTTGCGAAGGGCCTTGGCTCAAGCAAGCAGCTGGGTTTTGGCAACCTCAATCTGCATAGAGCCCCTGCCACCTCACTTAATGTTTACATGGCTCACTTACAATTATCCTCCACATCCTTCTTACTGTCCTCCTCTGCGGGAAAGACTTGGTTGATAGCAGCAAAAATGGTCTGTCAAAGAAAAGGAGATATAGGTTATTGGTTTCTGTGGGAAAGTGAAGAAAGCCTTACTACTAGAAGCAATACATAAGCAAGCACCTTCATGTAAATCTGCAGGAAGGGACGTTTCGTGCACAATAACTCAGTTTTCCTACAAGGATATAGCCCAGTGATGGCTAACCTTTTTGCTGTTGCGTGCCAAAGCGGGGGGAGCACAGGGGGATCACGTGTGTGCGTGCCCACGCACATAATTCAATGATCCCCAAGCCCCCTTGCGCATATGCATGCGATGGCATGGTGGGCCCAATAGCCCGTTTTTCGCCCTCCCCAGGCTCCAGAGGCTTTCTAGGAGCCTGGGGAAGGCGAAAATGGCCTTCCCCACCCCCCAGAGGCCCTCTGGAGGCCAGACATGGCCTGTTTTCCAACTTCTGGTGGGACCGAAAGGCTCGAAAATCAGCTGGCCAGCTCGTGTATGTGTGCTGTATCGAGCTAGGGCAACGCTCGGGTTACCACAGATATGGCTCCGCATGCCACCTGTGGCACCCGTGCCATAGGTTCGCCATCACTGATTTAGAAGATCAGCTGCTTACCTTCCAAGTCAGCAATGGTAAGTAGAACAGCGAGGGGGAGAAATCAGCTGTGTTCCATGATTGAAATGAGCTTCAAAGCAGGAAATAAAGAACAGGATAGAGCAGGAGCGGGACCTACTTATCGTCGGAGCTACTGGTTCGCACGAACCTGTCTGAACCAGCTGAATAGCACCTCTGTAGCCCCTTAACTTTCTAAAATCCACACTCTAGTCCCCTTTTTGCTGTTTTCCAAACAGTAAAGCTTTTACTTTTTAATCCTTAAACTTACATGGGAGTTTCTTTCATGCAGGATAGAAGGAGGTTTTTCCAGTGATGTAGTAAAGCTTGTCCTTTGGAGGGTTATTAACTTCAAAGAAGTCAATAATAAGCAGCTTCCTAAAGTAGTTAAAAGAGGAAATGGCATTGAACAGTGGTTAGGCAGGTTTTGTTTTTTTTCTTCAGCTCCCAGAGCTCTTAAACCCACTGGAGATCACCGATTTACAATCTTTACACAGGAAGATTGTGTGTGTGGAGAGGGAGGCTATTTTTATGGGTGATCCTGGTCATCTCCTTGATTCAGAAAAGAATTCCAAAAAGCTGATCTATTCACCAGCTCCTATTACTACCCCAGTCATCAGCTTTGCAAAACATGAAGCTGTGTTTAGTCTTCCAGTCTTGTCCCCTGATATGTTATGGCTTCATATTCCATTCAGTGAGTGCCATGTAATCCAAGTAGTGTGTTTATTATACATTATTCTGACATAACAAACATGATTTCCAAAGATAATAGAAGAAACAAGGATAATAGGATGGCAAGAAATGCTGAACTCATTTAGTCTGTTGCTAACTAGACACAGGTGTGCATTTTGCCTCTCATAAACAGGTGAGATTATGATGGTGAGTTTATGATTTATAAAGTGTAATGATAATGCCATTTCCCATGGCATACTCCATTATCCAAACCACCATGAATAGTTATTTAAGCAATAGATTTCCCAATTTTCCTATTTATTCTATAGAACTAAAAAAAGTATATTATGTTTGTGATATAGGACAGAGACATTAACTGATTTTACAATACTTATAGTTTAAGGAAGTAAAACAAATCTAATTCAATTGAATTACTGTATGCAGAACTGACACTGTAGAAAATCACAGCATTTAATTCTACCACAAGTACATGTGTCACATGGATAGCCTCCTGGTCTTTTTTTTAATGAATGCTTTGATCATATAAGGAGGATATTTTATAGTGAGAAGAAGGGCAGCATACAAAGGTCTTTTATTTGTCTTGCAGGCAAGGAAAAGTGTGATCACCAAAGATTCCTAGTTGGAGAAGATTGACAATGGCAAAGAAACAACAGTTCTAATTGTAAGGTTTTTATTGAACAATAATGGAATGGAGAGGTCCTAAAAGAAAAGGCATTCTGGTGGAGTTGCCTAATTCATTGTAGGAGTTCTTTGCCTCTGAAAAGTGTGCAAGGCAATGAAATATGACTAACTTGTATATTTATAAAAGGGAATTGAATACAGTTTGGGAATCAGCTTTATCAACCATTTTTAGTCTTGAAAATTCAATATTATTTGTAGATTTAGTGACAGCGGGCCTCCAAATTTCAGTTTCTGAAGATCAATAGCAAGAGAGCAATATGTAATTAGGGTTGCTCACTCTAAGAAAGAAAATATTGAATTGTGATGACCTTGGGCCATTGTAGCAGAGTTATCATGTTCCACTATAATTCTTTCTAATCCTATGCAGTTTTGGAAATGATGTAAACATGTTCATTTGTCTGCCTATCAGCAAAATTATTCTCCAGAAGAATGGGAACAAATTGAATGTTATGGGAGAAGCTAGGAAAAGAAAGGCCAAGTTTAAACATGTCGCATCATGATGGGAGGTGAGTTTTAAAAGTCCCCCAATGCATGCCTGTCTAGGACGGGCAATATGGCAATACTTGAACGCCCTCTCCCACCATCATCTCTTCTGATCATAAAAGCTGAACCTTGGGCTTTACAAAACTTTCATTGATGCAAACATAGTAGATACAACTGTCTCTACTGTAGATAGATACAGTAAGATGAGGACAGAGCAGAAATATATGCAGCATAGCAATAGCAATAGCACTTACAATTATATATCGCTTTACAGTGCTTTACAGCCCTCTCTAAGCGGTTTACAGAGTCAGCATATTGCCCCCAGCAATCTGGGTCCTCATTTTACCCACCTCAGAAGGGTGGAAGGCTGAGTCAGCCTTGAGCCTGATGAGATTTGAACTGCCAAATTGCAGTCAGCCGGCAGTCAGCAGAAGTAGCCTGCAGTACTGCACTCTAACTACTACACCACTGCAGCTCATATATTCATCATGTATGCTCACACATACATAATCCTTGGTAAAGGGATTGCAAAGAATTCCAGAAGTCTTGATCTTCTTGCTTTCCTCACCTTGTTACTGTAAATCCTAATATTACTTAGGGTCACTTAATTACTTTTGAATTGTTTTGTTTTGCTTGGTTGGTTAGGTGGTTGTTTCAGTTTTTATCTCTTTACAACATGCTAAAAATGGTAAAAAGCAGTGATAAAAATCAATCAAATTTATAAAGAAAACTTTACTAACCAAACAACTCTCTGCCAATATGTACATCGGTAAACTGCTAGATTGAAGCCCTGATGTCTTTAAAGATCTTCTATAACCATGAATAAGGCAACTTTACAGACCTCTCAATTGCCATTATGTTATTAATTATCCTTCTGCATCATAATGCAAGTAAGTCTTTTAGGGAGACGTAGTAACAGTAACCATGATATGCCTCAGAAAGGCACTTTACATCATGGAGGCAACATGATTCATCTCAAGAAGGTAGAGAGCATTGTGATTTGCCTTATTAGGAAGCTCTACAATATTTTGAAGCTTCAACCTTCGACTCTATGAGTAGAAAAGCCTGGGAATGAAGGCAAAGTGGAGCAACCTGGCCATTTCACTTTGCTTTTAAGTGCATTGCTTTGCAAGCATCTTCAAAGGGTTGCTTTGAACAAATATCATTAAAGCAAAGCATGTCTTCAAAGCAGTGCACAGGCATAATTTCTAGGCTTATCCCATGAGATACCTCACTAAATTTTTGAAAATTGACAGATTCCTCCATTGGCAAACTGACTAGCCAAACTATGGAATTATTTTGGTCTCTGTTGAAAGAAGATGAATGTAAGAGAAACTGAGTTATTAATAAAAGCAGTAAAATAACAATCCCTAACTTGTTTATTGTTTTGTATGTCTAGCATTCTGGATTATTGAATGTTCTTTGCAGAAATGTTGGCTCTTGAATTCTGCAACCAAGGAGTGAAACAGTAGGAGCAGACCTCCCCAAACTCCTCCCTTGTACATATAGAAGAATGATTGTAGAAATTGTAGTAATTGTAGAAATGTAATTTTCTGAGTCTTTAATCCTTATTTTACCTCTCTTTAGAATTAAAGGAACTACAAAAGAATTCAAAAGGTAGCTAAATTTATGGGTTTTGTAGAGCTCCCTTTTATTTATCCAGTAGAGTTCTAATGATTTCACTTCATTGGATTATCCTTTTCTACATTCCACAGTGGAGTTTGACAGGTTTGAAATTGCATAGTTTTGGAAACTCATGGGGATCAGATTCCTGAGTAGGATCATTTTGCTGAAAGTTTAGTGTAATTTTCCCCCCCTCTTTATACTGTCCCTTAGAAAACTGAATAGGGTTACTGTGCAGAAAACATTCACAAAAAATGTGGATTTTTTTTCAACTCCCCACCTTCTCTTTCATAATGCTATTCAAGATGGAGGAAATGGAGTTTTTTGCCATAGTTTATGGTGTTCATCTTCATGACGCATTCAACATTAATTACGGCTAAATGTTTGACCAGTTTAAACTAGTCTGCATTTCAGTAATAACATCTACATGACAATACGATTTTTCAATTCTATTTATTTTTCTCATTTTCTATTTCCTGATTGAATTCCAGACTGTCATAGTTATGACCTCTTTCAAATCCATTTCGCACACAAATGCTGTTCCTCTTCTAAATAGGAAGCTGCTGATCAATGTATTGACATGAGTATGATTTCCAGAAATTATGCATCTGCCAGTTAACTGACAGAGAAGATACGTGTAGGCTCACCAACACCCCATATTTGGTGGGTGTTGTACTTGAGCCACCAAATAATTACTGAATCAATTTTTAACCACTTACTTTCAATCTCAGGATCAACAACTTTCATCTTCAGAATATTTTTGACACAATCTTGGATATTGGATTAGTATTGAAAACTATTAAACAGCAGCTTATCTTTGGAAATGATGGACAGCACAGCATACAATTATATGTTCTTCAGGATTTAAAGAAGTATGCAAAACTGTAGTTTAAATCTCTGGATTTTTAAAAAAAGACAAATTCTCCAGCATTACATTCCTTCCTGATCTTCCTGATCTGCCAATAGATGATATTCGAGGTTTGGGGTTTGTGTGTGGGTGTGGGTGTGCCTTGTGTGTATGTGTGCCTTCGACTACTGGTGACTGCCTGGATAAATCCCTACAGTTTTCTTGGCAATATTTTGGAAGTGGTTTGCTCTGGCTTGCTGTTTAGGACAGAGAGAGCGTGTGCCAAAGGCAGGGCTAAAACTCACAGCTTTCCAATTTCCAGACTGGTGCCTTATCCATTCATCTAAAAGTTAAAACACTGAGGAAGTACAGTGGGTGAAAGAGCTGCCATTAAGGGTTGGATTTTGTCTAGTGGTTAAGACATCAAGCTAGAAAACCATACCATCAAATCCCGCCTTAACCATGAAAGCCAGCTGGTTGACTTTGAGCTAGTCATAATCTCTCAACCCAACACAGCTCGTAAAGTTGTTGTTGTAGGGTAAATAGGAGAAGGGTGTGTTGGATATGTTCTCTGACTTGAGTTATTTAAAAAAAATAATATAGGGCAGTGATGGCTAACCTTTTTGCCATTGTGTGCCAAAAGGAGCGTGGGGGGGGGGGGGTCAGGCGTGTGCATGCCCACACTCTTAATTCAATGCACCTCATCCCCGTGAATGCGCATACGACCCCCCCTTCTCTCCTCCACTTTTGGCACGCGATGGCCCGGTGGGCCCATTAGGCCCGTTTATCGCCCTCCCCAGGCCCCAGAGGCTTTCTAGGAGCCTGGGAAAGGTGAAATGACCTTCTCCACTCCCCAGAAGCTCTCTGGAGGCCAGAAACAGCCAGTTCCCGACTTCCAGTGGGCCCAGAAAGACCCAAAATTAGCTGGCCAGCATGCACATGTGCTCTGTATCTGAGCTAGGGCAACATTCGCATGCCCACCAATATGGCTCCACATGCCACCTGTGACATGCATGCCATAGGTTAGCTATCACAGATATAGGGGAATAGAATTTTTTTTTAAAAAAAGGACTGACATCATCAATAATTACCTAAGTCCCAGAATAAATCCAGTGTAACTTGACTAATAATGAACAGTTGAAGGAGCTAGGTATGTCTCACCTGCCAAAGAGAAGGATTAAGAGGGACATGATAATTGTCTTCCAGTACTTGAGGAGTTGTCTCAAGGAAGAAGGATTGACTTATTCTCCAAAACACCTGAGTGCAGCACAAGAAGTAATGGCTTGAAGCTTATTAAAAAAAATCTTACCAGGAGCTAATTTCCTGACAATGAGAGCAATTAACCAATGGAACAGTTTGACTTCCAGAGTTATGGGTCCTCTTATCACTGACAGTTTTCAAAAATAGACTGGACAACCATTTCATTGTGATGGTATAAGATCTCCTGCCTTGAATAGGGGATTCAACTAGAAAACCTCTGAGGTCCTTTCCACCAGCAGTGAAAGCCATCTGGTTCTATCCGGCTCACCGAACCAGTAGTGCCGATGGCAGGAGGCTCTGACCACCCACTAGGACGTCATTATGTCCCGGTTTTTACCTCCCACATGCTCCCATTCCCAAACCAGTAGTGAAGGTAAGAGGATTTCACTGCTGCTTTCCAGCCCTTTGTTTCTATGTTCTTTAACTGTAACCTTCTTCTGTTCCCTGCAGTTATCTCTCTCCCAGTATCCTCTCAACTGATAAAAAGTAATCCACTTTATTATTTTTTTCCTGTCTTACTTTCTGACAGCAGAAAGTAAGAAGAATATGCAAAAAATACATACCAATAATCAAGGCCTGACCAAAGAAAGGATCTCAATTCTCAGTAGTCTCACAGACAATATCTTTTTAACGGCTAATCCAAATCTGAACTAAGCAAAAAGATACTGTCTACTGAATAATTATTGGATTGCCTTTAGCATAACAATGCCTGAAAATCTTCTAGAGACACATATTCAAATTCATATTTAAGCACAGCAATATATCTCGGTCCACTGAATTTTGGCAGTTCTGAGGGATTTTTAATGATAGAGTGTCCTTTGATCTTAAAGCTCATAGAGAAAACTCGTCGTTGGAAAGAAGGTTTGGTAAAACTTCTTTCTGACACATTTATGTGTAACTGCAAAAATTGCAGGAATTGGGTACGTCTAATTTAATAAAAAGGAGGACTAGAAGTGACATGATAGCAGTGTTCCAATATCTAAGGGATTGCCACAAAGACAGGGGTCAGCCTATTCTCCAAAGCATCTGAAGGCAGAACAAGAAGTAATCGATGGAAACTAATCAAGGAAAGAACCAATCTTGAACTAAGAAGAAATTTCCTGACAGTTAGAACAATTAATCAGTAGAATGACTTGCCTCCAGAAGCAGAGGTTCTACTTCCCTTCGTTACCAGTTCGCAACGGGAGTGCTTGCATGGCACTTCTGTGCATGCGCAGTGTTGGTGATGATATCCGGGCAGGAGGGCGGAGCCTCCTGCAGCTGTTACTACTGGTTCTAAGAACCGGACAGAACCGGTGGGAACCCATTACTGCTCCAGAAGTTGTGGATGCTCCAACACTGGAGGTTTTAAAGAAGAGATTGACAACCAATTGTCTGAAATGTTATAGGATTTTCTGCTTGAGCAGAGGGTTGGACTAGAACACCTCCAAAAACCCTTCCAACTCTGTTATTCTGTTCTGTTATTCTTTGTAAAAAACATTCCCTTAAATATTCACAATAGATTAGGGAAATCAGCTAGAGGAAATTGCCTTCCTGCCGTTCACTTTTTCATTTCCTAATAGAATGCCTGATCTAGATTGCAAATATCTGGAAAACCACTAGATGGCAGGGAGCAGATTTAGAAAGCTATAGGTTTGTGTTGCCACCTCATGATGATTTGTGTTTTTGCAATGCAAATTATGAGGCTGGAATCAAATCTGGATGACCCTGAGCTCCTTTGAGACTGACCAAAATAAATTCTCCTGTTCAAACTTTGCCTTAACCACTGGTAGGGTAATAGCAAAATCTTCTCAGCTTCATTGTTAACATGAAAGGTGACATCTCTTTAACTCCCTGCAGTTTCTAATCCAATAGTTCAGAAGGACTGAAACCTGCCTCAAAGCTGAGGACTTTTTAAAAAGGTAATTTATTTCTCATAGGAGCATTTTGGACCCTGAAGTCTCAGGGTTGCTTTTCATATAATCAGTGTTAGCAGCTCATTAAAATACACAGCATGTGTGTCGTTTAACTATGGCATGGCTCAGCAAGGACACCAGAAGCTGTGGGATTTTTTCCTAAAAAAAAGTCAATAATAATAAAAATAAGGAGAAGAATAAGTGGAGATAAAATAGAACAGCTTTGCTTGGTGCTGACACTGTAATTAAGAATATATGACAGAGGTTACAGTTAACCATCATTTCAGATGAAAAGATTAACTGATCAACACCCTTTTTTCAATTTCCAGCTGTGATTTCTTCTATCATTTTATGGTTTTCAAATAAATGGAATCCACTGATGGCTATTTTAAGACTGTTTTCAGCTCTGTCCAACATGATGACTCTGCCTGAATAGCACATTGAATCATTAAAAAAAAATCCTTCAGAATGCATAGCCAGAAGAAAAATAATTTCCTTCTATCAAAAGGAATATAATTCTTTCTTTTGTTTTGTTTATATTTTGTTTATCTTAACTAACTCCATTCATTCTTAAATATTCAGATAGATGTATATAAGAGAAAAATATATAAGAAATCTTTTTATTATAAATATCACAGATATTTCCAAACTAACTTTTTCTCAGATTTTAATTTATATTTTTCTTAATAGTATATGGGATTTTGAACTGAATGCATAACATATTTTACCATCTTCTGTAAAGTATGTGATGTGATGTTTTGATTAATACTATATAAGTTTCAATAATTTATAGGCCGGATATTACGAAAACTAAATATATTGATTGAAAATAGCTGGCTTGATCATTTTATCCAAAGAATCCTCATCAAATAGTTTCTCATCAGATTGAAGTAAGATACTAAGTAGGATGTGACAAGATTCAGTCCTGAGTCCTCTACTTTTTAGTATTTTTAATCACAACTTAGATGAAGAGTTGGAGGGAATGCTTATCACATTTTCAGGCAAAACAGAATTGGCAGGATAGCTAAATCCCTGAAAGGCAGAAATAACATTCAAAATTATCTTGTTATGTTAGAGAAATTGAATGAAAATAATAGACTAACAGAGATAAATGCAAGATTCTGAAGAAACAGAAATCAAATCTACAACTACAAAATGAAATTAATTGCTATTTCAACTATTACCATGTTTCCCCGAAAACAAGACCCTGTCTTATATCTTTTTTGAACCCTGAAATAAGTGCTTGGCCTTATTGCTATGCGCTCAAAAGCCCGATTATTTTCAGGGGATGTCTTATTTGGGGGGAAACAGGGTAGGTGATGTTTTTTTAAAGAAATGCAATTTTGGGGTAGAATCTAAAGAATTACAATAAAGAAGTACAATTCCACTTTACTTTGCATTTTCAATTCCCACTTTGTGTCCGCTTATGAATAGAATGTGTCCAGTTCTGAGTTTCGCATTTTAAGAAGAATTCAGACATACCAAAATCAGGACAGAGAAGACAGCAAAGATCTCTTTCTCCCTTGTATTATACTTTTTCTTCCTACTGGTTCCTGTCACAAGTTAGTTCAAAGTATGGACTGTCTCACTGCTCTGAACAGGTATCTCTTAAAAACCAGCTAATGTCTGGGAGTAGATTTTATTTTATTTATTTATTTATTCAGTTTTATAGACCGCCCCTCTCCCTTGCGGGACTCGGGGCGGTTTACAGTGGATTAATAAACATTCAATTACAAAAATTAAAATCACATTAAAAACTTATTAAATAAAAAACTGTA
>JANHFK010000872.1:211047-226963 GCA_036250565.1 Sibynophis collaris
TTCAAGGTGCTGGTTGTCACCTTTAAAGCCCTTCATGGCTTGGGACCAGGTTATCTGAGGGACCATCTCTTGCCGGTTACATCTACCCGACCCATTAGAACAGGGAGGCAGGGATCTCTCCATCAGAGGCCCAGTGGCATACACACCTTACATCAGAATGTCTAAGTTTGGTTCTGAACACAACTACTGTGATTTGTAAACTCTAATTTATCTTACACATAAATTATATAAATTAATCTTAAGTATGTTTTTAGTTATGTTCATATTATGCTCAATAAGTAATTACTGTTAAAAGAAATAATATACAATGTGTGGATTCTACCAATATAAATGAAATTCCAATGCTCTACACATTACTCTACTTACGCTTCATTAAGAGGAACAAAAATAAAATCTTTTTCAAAGATATCAACATGTCGTGTCCATGTTTTTACTCGACCATGCCGTTTCTGCTGAATTCTGTGAATAAATTAACAGGAAATGAAATGTGTTTATAATTTTTCATAAGATATTTAGGGAATTAAGTATTATTTTTCTATCTATAATGAGAGTTTATTAATTGCTATATTTTAATAGTATCCAAACTTCAAAGAGTCATTTTATAATATAATTAGATATGAAGGTTGAAAATACTTTGTCTTAAGTACACATGCTAGCTATAGCATATGATTGGTATCCTTCATTTATTTATAGATATGTTCATTTCTATACTACTCAATTTAAAGTAAATAAATAATCAGATGCTGTATAATGATCTGTTACAATCTAGTTTAGCATTTATATATAAACCTCAAGAACCTGAAGCCCTTCAGTTTTTCCCAGCTCAATCAAAACTTGCATCTGTCAGTTTGATTGACTGATTAATATTCCATCTTCCATACAGGAACTCATATTAGTACATTTGTCTAACCTAGAATCCCTAGATGTTATTGGATCCTAGCATCAAATCAAAAACATATTAAATTGTATGAACTGGCTTTATATAAATAACTACAGATAGTCTTTAACTTACAACAGTTCATTTAGTGACCATTCGAAGTTACAATGGCACTGAAAAAAGTGACTCATGACCGTTTTTCACACTTATAACCATTTTAGCGACTTCATAGTCATGTGATAAAAATTCAGATGCTTGGCAACTGGTTCATATTTACTACGGTTGCAGTGTCCCGGGAGATCATGTGATCACCTTTTGCGATCTTCTGACAAGCAAAATGGGGAAGCCAGATTCAGTTAATAACCGTGTTACTAACAATTGCAGTGATTCACTTAACTGTGGCAAGAAAGGTTGTAAAATGGGGCAAAAGTCACTTAACAAATGTCTCATTTAACAACAGATATTTTGGGCTCAATTGTGGTCATAAGTGGAGGACTACCTGTTTTTCTGTTAGACAGTTTGTCTAACTGAAATTTTACAAATATCTTTCAGCTAGACTTACGTGAGCTTTGAAGTTTCTTGAAGGTTCCTTCTCTCTCTTTGATTAAGGCGTTTATAAAAAAAGGAACTGAACACATGAATCCTATCTGCATCTTCTTTTTTTAACCTTTCTAGCACCAGATACCTTTATTTTGAAATAGAGAATACACAACATATTTGGCACAAAGTTAAAAACTAAAACCACAAACTGCAATTTTTAAATGTTTTTAAAAGTAATATTTCACATGTTTTATTTGAACAATCTGAACTATCTTGCCTCTGCGTTCCAACCAGAACATGGCCTCTGAAGTATTGACATTACTGAATGAGGTGGAGCATCCAAATTCAGTGAAACTTTGAAAGAAGTTTCAGAACATATTTCCAATACTAGTTTAATGTAATAATTCTCAAAAATGATTTGCTGCTTGGATTATTATTCAGCTACAATCATATCATGATAAACTTGGGGGAAAAACCATTTAAAATAATGTTTTTTCAAGGGAACTCAAATCTTTGGTCTTTATAATAACAATTACAAAAAAGCTTAATATATCAACTGTGGCAAGAGATAAATGAAGAGCTAATATTTTGCTTTTTCAGAGTATGGGAAAGTAACCATTCGAAACACTCTGCATAAACTACCAAATCACTAATCAAAAGATATGCAAAAAGGTAAAAACTTTGTCTTAGGACTAATGAGAGGCTTCTGATTTCACGGCTGGATCACCATATTTCATTTTTAAATACCCCTGTTGTCCCCTATTTGTTTATTCATTTAATATTGTGCCAGATAAAAGAGTTCTGAGAACTCAAAGCCTTAAACCTTCTTCTGTGTTATTTTGATTAGTTCTAACAAAGGTTTTACTTAGCTGTGAATGTTGGATTTTAATATTTAAGGGGTTTCTCAATTATCTTTATCTACATGAAATGGACGCTACACAACTTACTTTAAATAAAAATCAATTATTACGTCATTTAAAAATTCTCCTTCATTTAAACAATGAAGATCTTCATTGGTCACAGAAATACCCCCTTTTGCTGGAGGAGGCGGATAAACTATCAACCTGCAAAAAAACAAATATCAGGTAAGCTGAAGTCATACAATGTCAAGAAATTACAAACAGTAGAACTAACTCTTACTTTTCTATAGGACCAATGAAGACGGTATGTGGCTCTCCACTTTCATCATCTTCAAAGAACTGGAATTGTGTTGCATTTTGCAGCTGCATTTTAGAATCAGAGACAACCTTAAGAAAATTAACGAACAAGTGTCATAACATATTTAAATCCTTGCTGACAAAGAAACAATATTACACATCTTTTATTTTTCTTAAGCAATTATTGAAATACAATAAAATACATTATAATAACAGTGGATCATTTGGATATCACTTCAAGCACTATTCGCAGCTTCATTTTCAGCTTTATGTACTATTGTTTATAATGCACGTATTCCTCACTCCCTTACCAACCTCACACACTCTCCAGATTTAGCTAACAATCCTAATCTGTTTAAAACACAATTCTCTATATTATTATTTTTTAAAGGGGGGAGGGGGAGTTGAAAAATTTGGCAGTCTAGTGATATCCACTTAATATGGGACTTCGTGTGGAAGTTATAAAATGACACATTGTGAATCAAATGTGTAATTGCAGCATGTGATGATGCTGTCACCACAAGCGTCACTTTTAATGTAATGAATGCCATTGTACTTAACCCTGTTTCTGATGTAGGAAAAGGCTGCGTCTTTCTCCAGAGAGTCTTGGTGAAATGTGTGAATTGCAATCATTACGTCTGAATCCTAAATCCTGGCTTATGTGACATAAATCCTTGGTTTATGTGACATAGCAAACCTCCCATCAATTTACAACACCAACCATCAACAGAACCATTCCTCAGGTTTAACTGTCTTCTCTTCTTTTCCCTCCCTCCTAGCAGTTCCTCCTCAAATATAAAGCAGAGCTGGAGATCTACTTCCAAATGGACTTCAGAAACACAGAAAAAATTATCTTGAAAATGGAAAACGTGTATGTGTGTGTGTGTGTGCGTGCGCACATACACATACATGCACACACACCTTAAATAAAATACCCAGCTTCACTCCCCTCAAATTCTACAAATACACTTAGCATACTAAGACAGGCAAATAAGAACAATATATACCCCTCCTCCCAAATAACCACCAATCCCCCCCCTGAAAATAAAAATAGAGATAAAATATTAAAACGAAAAGATGATCACTCTCATAATAACTTGCATGAACAAAACACGTCACCCCTACACAGGAACACAAATAGGAAAAAAATGCATCACATCTGGTTAGGGTGCTGGCCTAGAAACCAGGACACTGAGTTCTATTCCTGCCTTAAGCATGAAAACCGGCTTGGCAACCTTGGGCAAGTCACTCTTTTCCAGCCTAACCCACCTTATAGGGCTGACATTGTGAGGAAAACAGGAGGAGGGAAAAATATTATGTATGTTTGTCACTTTGAGTTACTTATAAACATAATAAAGGCAAGATAAAAAAAAATCAAACCCACTCTGCAAACAATACAAAACAACAGTAGCAACCTTATATGTAGATTAAAAAAATTCTTCAGCAATCTAATACACACAAGCCCACAGACCTAAACAGAAACCAGGCAGGAAGAACAACCTTGTATTACTAGCATATTACAGGTGCCAGTAAAAGAAACAGAGGAGAAGCAAACCAGGAAAGAAATGTGATGTGAATACTTCTCTCCTGTGACAGACTGGCTCTTTCAGATTTTTCTAGCTTTAAATCTTTATAATAAAAACCAATAAAATATTTTACATTTTTTCAGTCTATACATAATCTAAAACTAGCTTTGTGCTTTCTTTAATGGAATATTTTAGACAACATTATGTATAAAATAATGGAAATAATAATTTTTTAAAAGAGTTACATGTTTTGTTTTGCTTTCTTTAGGACCACCGCTTCCTCTAGTATCTTCAAAAGATTTTGTAAAGGCCACAAGTCTACTGTTCGCTTCTTCGAAAGTAATTTTCACGAAAAATTCAGAAATGTTGTTCCTGATACCAATTTCACTTATTATTTTTTCAAATATTGCATTTGCATGAGGATCAAGACTTGTCTCAAAAATTAAAATTATATATTGTTCTTCTGGATCTGTGAAAAAAAGAAAAAATGTTTTGTTAAAAGTCTATGAATTTATTATAAATTTAATATTATAACATACACTGCAATCAAAATTCTCTTTTAGGTTTATGTAGGTTGTTATGTAGAAATAGATAATTACAAGCAAGAGGTCTTGATCAATAATATTAAAGAATCTCCACATGAAGAGGTTACATGTTGGAACCATTGATCTAATCATCTGTCAATTCTGAACATAATATTTGCATGCTGATCGTCTAATTTATTTGAGCAAAAGGGAAGGCTGAGGTTAATACAACATGTCCACAAACACATTTGTTTTGTACTCAAATATCTCTGAATTGAAGTGCTGGATGAAAAATAATCTGATAACTATTGTATTAAAGACAATAGTTCTTAATCTAATGTTCCATTGAAAATGTTTTAGTTTCAGAATGCTGAATTCACCAATGCTCTTTTTAAGTGAAATAGTTTAGTTTGTTTTTACTAGGCTCTTGCCAAAATAGTTTATATTATCAGACTATTTTATTATTCAAAAGTAAGAATCTCTACTAAGAATGTAAAAATAGTATATATGTTTTACCATTATTTACAGCTAAACATATATTAACCCAGAGAAATGAATTATTATTGGCATTAGCAAAAAGGAGAAATAGTCTAGAAGTCTAAAAATTCAGATTCCGAAGGTGCTGTTGCCATGATAGTTAAAAATAAGGTTGTTCAGCATGATAATGCCAAATGTGACATTATCTACAAAGCACATGTGGATATAAGGATTATTGCCAAGGATTTTATAGGCTCGAGAATTTTATAGGATTTTAAGGGCTCTGCGAAAATGCACAACCCACATTTATGAATCACAAAGAGACAACGAACCCTGTATTATTTATATATTTTCAGAAAACAGCATGAAAACTAATCTAGTTTACCATATTCTAGTCTGCTCATAAAATTCTAAAAAAAGGATATTATAACAATATTTACTTACTTGCTCCTTTACAATCATACCAGACATTATCTTTTTCCCTATTCATCTTCAGATGTGATCTTAAACTTTGGCAGGCAGCAGGTACAGTTTGCAAGAAAACCACCGGCAATTTGCGTACACTACACCATTCACACTTTGTAAGTTCAGAAGTTTTTAAATTAATATCTCTAGTATCATTTTCTGACTCTAAAAAATAAAAAATATTCAATCAAAATTTTATTAATACTTATTCAAAATAATAGCAAACTGTTATCAAAATAAACCAGTAACATCAAAGAAAAAGTCTATATTTGTACACACTAAATGTGCTACTGATAAAGTATTTCCTAGTCAACACATTTGAGTCTTTGCCTGACAACTTTTTAAATGAAATAAAACAAAAAAAGATAAGGTAAATACAGAAGGAATATTGTTATTTCAAAGGTTATAAAAAACAAAACAAAAGTCAGATTACACCGATACAGTTATTACTTAATTTTTTTGGTCCATCCAATATTACATTGTGAGGAACAAAACCCATTATTTTCTGAAGTTAACTTCAAAGTTTTAACAATTAGTGACTGAACTTTGGAACTTTGGAAGGTATCAAGTTAAAACTAGTTCTATGAACAGAATGGGAAGTGGGCATTTTTTCAAATTTATTCCAAAGTGATATTCTGTAGGAACTCACAAAGAAAGTCCAAATATGTAAGGAGCAGTCTACTAATATAATGCTAGGCAGTATGTTCAGCAGGAAACAAATGGGCTTGGATAGAAGATTATCAACCTAGAAGGAGAAGCAGCTGACTCCCCATTTCACATCCCATACTACTCTGGAATAGCTTTAGGGTTCAATTTTTGGGGGGGAGGGTTTGGCTAGGAGATAGAATTCACAACGGCAAATGCCTAATTTTTATCTCTAGAATATTTCTTCTTTGCTCATACCTCTACAAACCAACTCCCCTGCCTAAAAAATTCACATTTGTCATCATCAGGCTGCCTTTTTGTTTCTGAGAGGGAGAAACAAAAAGCCAGCCTGATGATGGCAAATGTGAATTTGCCGAAATGTCGGATAAATTCAACTAATATTACACGGGCCATACCCGAAAATAACCATGAACAACATATATATATATAGCATAAACACGATTATGATTTTGTATGGGATTCAAAAGTTATTTTGTGGCACCTGAATTATTGTTTTGCATATCCATAAAACAACAGGTGGCTTAAAATATAAGAAACATAAATTATTTTATTTATTGAACAAATTTATATGGCCACCCAACACACTCATTATTAATATTCTTTAATACAATATTTTAAAAAATTCAAAGCATAAAATCCATAGAGTTTATTTCTTCAACCACTACCTAAATATTGGTACTATACTTTAAACATTAAATACTGGAAATTATTGCTAGCAACTATGAAAATCATTTCATTTATTGTCTTTGATTGATCTATTAATATCCTATAAAAATGTATTTTTGAATGTATGTTTGAATTTGCCTTGGTGTTTAATATGTTATGTATAAGGAAATCATTGGTTAAGTATACTGGCATATTAAATATTTTAGCCTACCAGAATAAACAAGTAGAAAGAAACAAATATGTAATTACCAGTTAATATATTTATCACAAACAATATGTAGAAAAATCATAACAGGAAAAGAAAAATACTAACCTTCCAAACGTATCTCAATATAGTCTAAACAAAACTGAAAAATAAATTTTATATTACTAGAGGTATAAGTTCTCATTAACAATTGATGGTTTGAAATTATTCACAATGAATTAAACCATACAGAAATGTACTGTCCTACTTGTGCTTCAGTGAAAAGACTGAGATTTGCCAAATTTTGTTAATCATTTTTTTTCATAATTTGGGACATAAGCATTCCTCCATGAGTACATGATCACTTTTTTTTGGGTAACAGCTCAAATTCATATATTCAAACTTCTTTACAGACTGAAGGATTTAATATTTTTGGAACAGTTTAATAATATATTAACACCTTTAGCTCCTAACTCTCAAGAATACAGCTAGCTATATAGATATCCTTGATTTACAACTAGGCATTTAGTGACTATTCAAAGTTACAATGGCAAAAATGAAAAAATGACTTATAACCATTTTTCAACCTTACAACCCTTACATTATTCCCCATGGTCACATAATCAAAATTCAGATACTTGGCAACTGACAATACCAGATTTTTCTGTTCCAGAAATCACAGGTTTTTCTTCTATTCTTTTTGTCGCCAACTAATCTCCCTGCAGGTCCAAAAACCCGATATTTGCTACATCTGGAATTTTAGGATCTGCTCCAGATTCTGAACTAACAGAACCCAGAAACCGGAAAACAATAATGGATCTTATTCAGTTTGAAAATTGACTGGCCCAGAATAGTGACAGAATGTATGAGAGTCAACCTGTTTGCTCTATGTGCAAAACAAATAGAAGCATTTTCTATTTGTACATAATTCTAAAAAGTATAATTCTATCACATCTGTCTACTCCTTACCATTCTCAAAGATCCATGCTAATTTCAATTATTTTTTAACTACATCTTTAGATTCTCCACCATTATAAAACATAATTGACTAACCCCAAATCTATTACTTTACTTACAATTACAGGATCCACCACCATTTTTCGCAGAGTTCCTATTCTTATACTCCGACAGTGTAATATGACACTTTCGTAAGAGTTCTGATATTTTGAAGGTATTATGACATCTGTCACAGTTTCTTGGGGGAAAACTTTTCGACGCTTTACAGGAGCATTGGATACAATGTTGCCAAACTGTAAAATAATTAACATCACCATCTTAATTTATGAAAAATAATAATTATAACATGCATTTAAAACATGGGCTATGCTTCAAAATTTGTGAACTTCAACTCCCAGAATTCCCTGGTCAGCATGTGTTAGGGTTTTAAAAGTAAGTTTGTCAACATGCTATCTGCAGACATCAACTCTCCTTAATACTCTAGTACTTAGTACTGGAGTATTACAACTTATTCGCACCTATTAATTTAAACCTAATAGGTTTTAAAAAATAAAACAATGACCCAAATCTTATGAGGCTTTAGAAAATCTTTTAAGATTCTAAAGTATAAAAATAAGCCAAGCTCTCACAAAATTCTTAAATGAATGCTAAAATCTCAAAAGTACTTGGGTGCATTGATCAGTCAATATGCAGGAATGTACGGTGTCCTTAAGGCATTGTTTGTTTTGGATACAGTTCCATTGTGGACTCTTGTACCTTACTTTTTTTCTTAAGGGAAAGATAGTATCTCACCACTGTATCACCCTAAGCATTAATAGTCAGGAAGCATTGTTATGTATAAGCCATCATTCACAAAAGATTTTCTGTGTTCAAAATGAAGAACTAGTACATTCCATTTGAATTGACACAGGTAAAAGTTTCATAAAAAATGGCACATGCAGACCTTACGTATAAGATATATCAGAGTGAGAATAAGAAATACCATCATAAAAAATATCCTACACATGTACATCTATCAGAACTGAAGATATAAAATATATGAGCTGACAAAACATAAAACCAGTGCCAAAACAGTTCTAAAAGTGCAACATTAGAAGCAGTACAGTATATTTTAGAAGCACTGAATACAAAGAAGCACTGAACACCAAGATAAAAACAATGATGATGAAACCTTCCCATTGATTTTAACAAGAGACTTATTTTGATTGAATCACATACCTCCCTCCCATGTACTTTTTTTAAAAAGCCAAGTTCAAGGCTTATAAAGTAGAAATAGAAGGCCAATGTAGCAATATTGATGCTTATTTAGGACCTACTCTGTTTAATTTGGATTCTTAATTCCATGATAGACACACTGGATAACAACACTGTATTTGAAATTACCAGATTCTATTTTCATCTCATTTTGTATCAACTCTACAGTGTTGGCCACTAAATTATTCATATACAGTAGATAAGAGATTATGGCATTTGTGTCTAACACTGTGTGAACTGCATAAATATTATATTGATTCATTTTACCTAGTGGATTGCTATAAAGCAAATTTGCATATTTTAAAACAAGTTCATAACTCAGAATACCCCTATAGAGAGCTGCTGCCATGACTATTAAGTCTTTAGATTAACATACCGTGAAAGTTGTCCCCCTTGACAGCACTCAAGGAGCCTGTTCATGGTGCATTTTTGTCTTTGTTTATCCAATTCTTGCAGTGATGCTCAAACTAAAAAACAAAAATCCCCACCATGAAATCCTTACAGTGAAGTGCTATTAATTGGGACAATTTTCAATGTATTTTAATTTAAGGATGCTTTTCCTTGTGGAATCAATTTATCTCATGAAACTGATTTACACTTATCAGCAAAACTGTTACAACCACTCCCTTGGGCTGTTTTCCATGTTTTAATTCTACAGGAATAGAAGCAGCATGGAAGTGATGGGCCACATGGAGATAATATCCTTTTTGGCCAATTTAAGTGTTCTATCTTTGAAAATGATGTGGTTGTCGGTCTTTGATTTCATTCTTCTTACACAATTCCTGTGATTTCAACAATCAAATTTAACATGGAAAGCAGTACAGAAAAGTGGTTCTCATTCTACTGAAGCAAGTTTTAACTAATGTCCCAATTCAGCTAACAGCTTTAATTACATCAACGGACTCATTCATATCTAGTGAAATTTCATTTCTTTGTGTTTACAGAGGTGCCTACACTTGATCTTCAATATTGCATTTAATAGTGTTTTTCAATCTTTCAAATTTCCAAAATACTTTGACATACTGTTTGGGAAACCTGATACTTTTCACAAAGCCTAGTAATTATTAACTGTGCAATTGTTCACTTTGTGTTTTAGGGAGCCAATATGCTCTAATAGATATCAAAAAAAGATAGCTATGCAGCAATCCTATTGAAAGATAATTAATTATAGATTAGAAGAATAAATGTACACTTGACTCTTGAATTCCATTCATAAAGAAGCAAGCACTTTCTTCCTATATTCAGAACCCCTGATGGATAGGACTATTTTTCCATTAAGATAACATGATGCATATGTATGCAGTCACTATCCTAAGTTTCCACCTACACAGAGAAATCACTGATAAGCTTACTATTCATTTCACCCTGCATATGGAGGAGCTACCTGATCTTTCATTCTTGCTTTTCTTGGTAATGCTACTGTAGGTTCCGTTTCTGCTGTAATACCAGTTAGCCTTTGTTCTAGTTCACAAGTATTTTCCTTCAGGGCCGCTTCCACTTTTCCTGTGGAAGGTGCAGGAGAAGAACAGGCTGAATCTGCTGGGCGTGGCGATATGTTCTCCATTCTGTTAGTGACACCAATCTGATCTTCTTCATCATCACTGGAGAGCACAACTGAAAACAAAAGCATTTGCCTAACGTTTATATTTTATGATAACTAAAATATGAACTTTTAAAATTATCACAACTAAAGTTTACTATCAAATTCTAAATAAGTTTAAGATAGGGAAGAAGTGTCTATTTAGAACAAGATAAAATTCTAGCTGTGTCCTAGCACCTAATCAGCATCAGCTGATCCCAAAGCAGAGCTGAAAGCTACAACAGACAGGACATAATATTCATATGTAGGAATCTAAAACATAAATGCAATTTGTATTCTACAGTATATAACTTTAAAAGAGTGCATAAATATTCTGCTTTGCTCTAGTATATGTTAAAGCAAACATCATAACTATTCACATTTATAACCTGCTTTTTCTATTTTAGAACTTAGGACTGAATGTGTCTCTAGGTTGTCTCTATGAAAGCACTAAATACACATAGAACTCCCTAATTCTATACACATAGAACTCTGCTGCACAACATACTCCAAGACCATGAAGTCACTCCAGTGATATATTTCCTCTTTCAAAATATTTCAAAATAGTGAAGGTTATAATTTTAATTTTTACCTAGCTTTAATTTTTTTTTAAAAAGACATACTTGGATCATTTAGCTCAGATGCTGTTGTAGTCTTCTGCCGTAAATGTCCAGTCATTTTAGAACCCACTTTTCCATTTGGCCGTAACATAGCAGGGCCTATGCTGCGCCTCCCCATGAGGTCCGTAGAAACTGTACCAGGAGATGATCCATAAAACTTTTTTGCATTTAATCCTGTGCTTAAAGAATGTTGCTCTGTTGAACTGTCATGTATTGATTCTCGTGCCAAATTATCATGTAACGGCATGGTTTGCGTGGATTGTCTTTGCAAGCCTCTAAAAACTCCAGAAAGTTGGCATTCAGTCTCACTTTCATTTGTTTTTCCAATGCATGGGCAAATTCTGGAGTAACTATCCAAGCCCTAAGGTTAAAAAAAGATATTTTTCTGCATATTTTAAAATCCTATTATGAATAAATGCAACAGTTGTTGACTACAACTTATATATAGATTCATAGATCTAAATTTGTTTTAAAAAATAGAATTAAGCTCCTGTCATAAATTACTATCTAATTTAAATTACCAGCTAATTCAGCTCTTCTTTTGCTTTTTGTCCCTGTCATTATTCTTCCAAGCCTTTCCACCTAGATTTTAACACTTTACTTTTAGCGTCACAGCTTTTATGTCTTTTTCTTATCTCATTTCAAAAACCTTCTTGCTGCTTACCTTCTCATCTCTTAAGATTATCCACTGAACATCACTTCAAATATTTAATCACAGATTTGTTGAAAGACAATGTTTTAAAATATTTACCACCTGTTTATGCAGTGAAAGAACAATAATTCAGCAAGTCCATTACTTTACAAGTTGCAGATTAATACTGAAATATCTAGTTTATTTTCTAATGGAGTCTGTAAAAGAAAATAATTTTAGATTTAAAACTGCAAACTGTTACAACAACAGTATTAGCAAAGGAATATGCAGACAAACTGCGAGAACTATAAAAGACTTTATAACCAAAGTTTTGAACTGTGGTTGTACCCTTTTAATAATGTCATTTCCTGACTTTAACAGCAAGTAAGGAAAAATAAATATATAACCCACCTCTATGTGGGTTGCATTAGTTTTGGTGGCAGGAGATGGAAGCAAAGCAGCCTGATATAAACTGCATTGCCGTTTCTGTTGTACCCTCCTTGTAATTCTTGACTCTGACTCTGAACCAGACTCATCTCTGTTCTCCATCACTCTTTCTAAAAAAATAAAAATAAAAAAGAGGGAGATCATTACTAATTACTACCAAATATCTTCACTTGAAGAACAGCAACTCTAATTTAGACTTTTGCTTTTCATCAGGATGAAGAAAAAATAGTTATTGCTTCTGTCCAGGTACCTGTGCCCTATGAATAAAGCTATTCATTCAAAATAACTGCTTCTCACTCTAAGCAGCATGCAGCTGAAATTTCAAATGAAAATTGATATACCAACACAAAGACCTACTATTTTCTAAATATAAACCATAACCTACAGACTGAATATAGTATAGTATTAACTTACTACAGTAAGTTAGTAAGTCAAAATCTGAGAGTGACAAATTCTTTAAGAAAAAATATATATAAGTGTAACAACACAATGATAAAGTAGTCAAGAGAATGGAGACCAACAAAACATCATACATATAAATCCTGTTACTGGATAGTTGGAAAGAGATTTGTCTTCTCACTTCAAAACACAGTTATAAATTGAAATTTCAATATCACCAATTAAAAATACAATTTATACCCCTATTAATCACCTCGTTAAATAAAACGTGAAAGGTTTGTTCTTATCAAAAAGTAATAAAATTAAGGAAAAGGGAAAAAAAATTACCGTGTTTTTCGGAGTATAAGATGCACCTTTTTCCCCTCTAAAAGAGGGTGAAATTTTCCACCCCCCAAAATAAGGTGCGTCTTATACTCCAGTGCGTCTTACACTCTGAAAAATACGGTAATATAAAAGTAGTTTTTAAAGAACAAGCAGAAAAAGAATTTTCTTCTTCTTTTGTAACTGTTTCTATTGAAAAGGCCAAACATGTATTTATTTCTTCTTATATAAAATAAACAACTAAATCATTTTAATATTTTTTTTTTAAAAAAAACATACTCATCTCCTGAAGCTGAGACCATTTACTGCAATTGTTATCCACCTTTGGAATATTATGGGGGTATTCTTTCCTAGGAAAAGTCAGTAAGAAGTTGTATTCAGAAAAAAATGCAACTATATTTAAAGCATAGCAAGTCAACAAAATGTTAAAAGGTATTTATATTTTACATTGTAGAAACCTAGAGTATTAAAATCTACAAGTTTCTAAACAGTGGCCAAAAGACTATGTGAAACTTCTGAGCCTTTTATTTTTGACTCCCACTACACTGTCTGACCATGCTGAAATCTGTTGTGTTTCTACCAATTTAAAGTCGGAATCACAGAAAAGCTTATAGTGAACACCGATACACTCACACACAAAATCCCTCACTCATTTACATCTATCCTTTAAACTTCTAAAAGAATATAAAGATGATTTTAGCCACTAAGATTGACCACTTGATTATTAAATGCTATATCTAGGCATTTAAGTTCCATTCCTTGGTCAGTATACAGGTAGTCCTTGACCTACAATCAGTCCATTAATAATTGTTCAAAGTTATGACAAACCCAACAACTGGGACTTATGACCTCTGATATGTGCCCTCCCCCCACAGTCATGTGAACGCATTTTGGGCACTTGGAAAATGCATCTACAATTGGTTGACTTAACGACTGCCACGTTCTCTTAACCACTGCAAAAAGGTTATAAAATCATGTGCAGCTACATGGTGACCCCTCTTTGTGATCTTCGTGACTTATGACCAAAATTGTGGGCTTAATGATGGTCTTACGTCAAGGACTACCTGTAAAACAAAAGGCTATGAAATAGAAAGTTCCTAACAATATTATCTTTGACTTTCAATCACAACATAAATGCTGTTCCTAATCAATGGGTTCTATCAGTCAGCTTCATAAAATAAGTATGCAGATATTGCCACTGTCCTGATAAACTCTTGTGTGAGGAGAAAAGCATATTATTTCCATATTGCAGGGGGGACATGAATTCTCATTATGAAATTAAGGTGAAAGTACCCATAAAATAAGGAGATGTTGACATTTTAAAAATACTGATAGATACAAAAAGTTTTCAGCAGTGCAATAACTATCTCTTCAGAAAAAATCTGATTGAGTGAAGTGCATTAAGCTACGGTACTTGAAATAGTAAACAGAATTGTATGTTACAACAGATAATGGAGAGAGAGAGAGGGAGGGAGAAGAAGGGCGAGGGAGAGAGATTACATCCCAAAATTACAATGTTTCTTTCGCTATTTATATTTTATTTTCTGGCAGTCAGTTTGTGCATAACCACCTGAGCTATTATGAATTTTAGCTTATAAAACAAATCAGACATTTTCTTGTCTAACCATCCCTTCTGTCAGCATGCCAAACTTAATAAAACCAGAAAGCTTCCACCTGACTTGTTCAGTACATGATTGAACTAGGTTTTCTAACTTGTTCTAATGTAGCAAGGAACCAAATGCTAAGAACAACTGTTGTTTAAATTTCTGGCTTGTCAAGAGAACAACCATTTGAGGAAATGCTGAATAAACCACAACATAAGTCTTTCTGGTTGGTTTAACTATTTCTCCCAGAATAAAAAGCTCAATAGAAATTATCTTATAGAACTGACACACAGATTGATCACTATCAATAGAGCCAGAATTCTCAGCAATTTAGCATATTGTTGTACGTGAATAAGACTCTCTTTACTAAGCTATTACTAGATGTAAAGCATATATTTTAGGATAAAATGGAACAGATAGTTGATACTGCATGTTATATTCTTTAGCTATCTAAGATTCACTGTTATACATATATTCCTTATAAGTGTAAAATTTTGGAAAAATAACCATGAATACTAAACAAAGAACTAAATGCTTACCTACCACTTATTTATAGGACAAATATCAATCTTAAAAATAACCAACATTATTTATTTAATTTTAGCAGATAAAAAAATAATTGCCAAACAATAGAAAACTTTAGATGGCAGGAACCACTACTCTACTGAATATTGATGAATTTTATATTTTATCTCAATTGCAATAGACTTATTGCAGGCAATTCTTTAGATGCGTGGTGAATAAAACAATGCATATTTCTTTTTAAATATATTTTTAAAAATATATTTTTTTCTCTATGCATCATGGATTTATGTCACTTAGTTCCTTGATAATGTTTATTAATCTGTTTGATAAATATATAGAAAATAAATGACTATTTTAAAAAAACTATTCACTTAAAGTAGTTCACCATAAACCTCTGCTTTATCATTAACCTATGACACCCTTTCCGGATCCGCTTCAAGGTGCTGGTAACCACCTTTAAAGCGCTCCACGGCATAGGACCTACGTACTTGCAGGAT
>JANHFK010000876.1:0-11096 GCA_036250565.1 Sibynophis collaris
TTTATAGGCCGCCCTTCTCCGAAGACTCAGGGCGGCTTACAATGTGCTAAGCAATAGGGACGCTAAGGACGCTAGCCAGATGAATACCTGGTAGGCAGATTTTTTTTTCTTCCCCAAATACTAAGGTGTGTCTTATACTCCAGTGCATCTTATACTCCGAAAATTACGGTATTTTTAATTCTAACAGGAATGGAATCAAAGAATTATATATGTTACAGTACTGCTAACATTTTATTTGCATGCTTTTTGGGGCAGAAATTATTTGGGTGGGAGGAAGGAAGGAAGGAAGGAAGGAAGGAAGGAAGGAAGGAATTGTTTGATTCTACTAATGAATTAATCTGCTCCAGAATTTGATCGAATATCCTTAAAAGTTTAAATTATTCTTTATTTTTGCTATGATAAGGAAAACAAGAGAAAGCTACTCTCCATTCTCTGCAGGAGGACTACACACAAAGGCCAAAATGAAAAACAACTCATAGATGCCAAAATGAGATACCTGACCACGAGATTTCAAAGATGGAGCCAGAGAAATTAATGTCTTCATTGTCTCCATCCTGATTTAAATAAATAAACAAATTCTGGTCCATTTCATTATCTAATCATTACTCTTATGTCTTCACTCACCAAGCCAACAAGACACTTGAAACAGGAATAGATTCTCCTTCTGCTTGCTACCCAACAGCTTTTAAGAAGAACTAATGCCGATGAATCTGCAAGAATGACAACATGTACAGGTAGCCTAAGGTAAATCATAGCGAGAGTAGGTCAAAGGCCAGATAAATCAACCGGTAAAAATAATTAACTAGAGCAGAATTTCTCAGGCTTAGTGACTGTAAGGTATGTGGACTTCAACTCCCAGAATTCCCCAGTCAACCTTCTAGAGCAGGGGTGTCAAACTGGATTTCTTCGAGGGCCAGATCAGCATTGTAGTCCTTCTCTGTGAGCTGACCTCGGGAGGGGGGGGGGAAGATGGGATGGACACCACCTGCAGCGCTGTTGGCCAAAACAGGTCACGGGGGCCGCATGCAGTCCCCCATTCCCCCTTTTTGGCCTGGACAGCCTCCTGCAGCACTTTGCCGGCCAAAACGGCCCTGTTTTGACTGGCAAACTGCTGCAGGCGGCCATCCAGGCCCAAAATGGCGTGCAGGGGCTGCACACGCCCCCCCCGCCCCATTTTGGCTGCCAGAGGCCACAGGCCAGACTTAAGCACCCCATGGCCCGGATCCGGCCCACAGGCCTTGAGTTAGTCACCCCTATTCTACAGAGATCTCACTTTTTGCCCATTTCTCTTAAAATTTTAGTTTTAAGTCACAATGCAAGTACTAAGTTCAAATGACAGCCTGCTTCCTAGTTTATAGAAAGTTTATATTGGTAACAACGATGTATTATTATTCTATTCTTTCAGCTTGTATTTCCGTATCTGGTCTTCCTCTTCTACTTTTAAATAGTTTATTGATTGTTTTGTTCTTTACAGGTAGTCCTCAGCTTATGGCAGCAATTGGGAGTGGAATTTTCATCACTAAGAAATGCAATTGTAAAGTGCTATGTCATGTGCCCACATTGCTTAGCAACAGCAAACCCAGCAGTCCCCGTTGCTAATGTTAAGTGAGAGGATCTGATGTGACCACGATGTGGAAAGAGGCACAGGCAGGATAGTAAATGAGAGCTAGGAATGGGCAGGCAGGGTGTATGGGGGAGAGCTATGAGTGGGCGCTACAGAATATGGGCAAATGGGTGATGCGGTTGGACATTAATGTAACCAGGTGTGTGGGTGCCATAGGTGGGTGCTAGAAAGTGGTAACAGGACAGTTTGGAGTGCCAGTGGGCAGATGTTGAGATGGGTGCTATAGAATATGTACATAGAATAGCAGTTATTTATGAATATTTATTCCAGTTCCACAAAACTTATTTGTAATTTATGCATGTTTAGAAACAAAAAAAAGTGATCTTTTGAAAGAGGTTTCCATGGTAATGTATGTTTTAATTTAATCCTGCCATAAACGCCTCACTTTTTCCATAATGTAACCATTTCAAAATAGATGGTTTCCTTAAAACTGATAAAGAGAGCCTGACAAATTTCTGAAGAAGATTCCAACCTAAAATAAAATAAAACAACCAATAGCTCCTTTGGTACTCCTTTGCAACAAATGTTGCAATCTGAATTGCACCACATCACACAATTGTTTCCTAAACCTCGGTGAGCATGCACCCGTTTTCTTCGACTGATGTACAACTAGCCACTGAAGTAGCAAGAGGAATATAAGAAACAGAAGTAATAAAATTTAAAAAAGACTACTTTTACTCCATTTATAATTGACCTTTTAAATATGCCTTTGTTTCAGTCAAAGGAACTGAAGAAATTCTGGGCAGATCATTGCAAGAGGCTCAAGTGAACTGTCTCCTGAGACTTTTCAACCTGAAGTTTATAATTTTAAATTTGCAACTAACTGTTCTGCCTTATTAAACCAAAACAGCTGAAGGAGGGATATTAGTCTAAACACAGCTACTGACTAGTATGTAGCCATCTGAAATGTGTTTGCTTTGACATGGCACAATAAATACCTCACTCTAAATGTTCAAATCTTTCCTCCCATAAAATTTGTTACTAGATTTTTCCATTAACCTGAGAACAAAAAGTCAAAGAGTGAAGCAGATGAAAATGATCATCTACAGAATAATAAATACATTATATAATTTTAGGACAAATATAAAGAACAATTAGTTTTTCTTTACATACAGGAGTAAAATATGTTTAATATTATTTTTAAAAACCCTCAAACCTGATCATTTTAGATCCTTTTGTATCAAATACTTTGAGCTTTTGCAAAGTCAGCGAAAACTGGACATGAGAAGTTCAGAAAGATTTTTAAAAGCCTTTCATGTTTTTTATTCTAATATTGGAATCACGACAGTTTCTCTTTGTTGTATAAAACAATAAGTATAAAATAGCATCCCTTTTCCTTTTAGATACAGGGTAGACAGATGCTAAATTTTATGAAATTGTATACTGGTATGTCTCCAAACGGTGACAAGAAATGTTGTCATGCAAGTAAAATATTAATAGAATATTTTCCACATTTCAAATCACAGAGCTCAAAAACCCAATCTCAAGTTCATCAGAAGCACACATCAAGTGCAAAAACTTTCAAAGTATCCAAAAGTAAGACTGAATAGTAATAATTAGACTGCAATTCAGGATCATGTCGAACAAAGGCACATATTTTATATTTTGGCAAGAACATACAAATATTCCTCATTTCCATAAAAGTGTACTTTTCATTGCACAGCAGCATTGCTTCCTTCAGTTTATACTCATTTCACCAATAACATTTTCCATCTCTAATTGTTTCACAGCTGGTATATTCCCAAGCTGGACTGCATGTTTTTCTCCTTAACATGAAGAGACCTGTATAAACAAGCCATTTGTACTGAAGCAGCCTGGCTAAACAGGAACTTGGAATATCCATGAACTTTTCTGGCGTTTGTTAACTGGCAGTTTAGCTGAAGTGTTCTAGAAATTTGGCACACTTATAACTGAATGAGCCCCAGTTAGTGCATTATCTATTTTGAATGTATAATTACTCGTGTACAAATTTAAGGTGTTTAAATAAAAAACTACACTTTGTGGATTTAAAAAAACCCAAAAAACTGAAGTTAACTAGCCACATAACAAGATCTAAATTTTGTTCACTTATTAAACTCATCTTTCTATAAAGAGTTTTTCACTTGATTTTTTTACAGCATTTGCTTGAGCAACTTCTTTTCAAAACTGAAAAAAAAATCTAGATTCAAATAGAGAAGAAGGTATCAGTAGAAACCAGTTGGATATTATGATGGAAGAGCTTTTGCAATAAACTAAAAAGCAGAAAACTTTTGTCAGAAATAAATACATTCATCTAAAATAATGCTAGAAAATCTATTCACTGCTCCATTTGAACCAGTATAATAAACACATATGGTATATGGTATATGTAGGTAGATACATATTCATGGAAGAAAAATATGCTAAGCCTTTGTCATCTCTTCTGTTCTTCTCCAAAATCAGAACCATAATTTACCTTTTTTGTCATAACCACCACAATGAAATTAGATTAACAGAATGTGTTGATAGAATACTCAACTGATAAGACTTTATTTAAAATTTTAATATAAATTTAGGAAATAATTTGATGTGATGTGCAAAGCAAGAGAGAAAAGCCACTGAAAGTGCAGTTTTTATGCGTTAATACTGACCCAGAGACAGCCTAATAAGCTCCCATATATCCATGTTTTTACGTAAAGTTTCCTTCCAGACTCTGTCAGTAGCATGCTGGCAGTCAAGCCGCTTAAAAATAATAAGGAAGGCAAAGTTTTCTGGAGACTTAGTTTGGAGTGAACACTTTTCCCAGGGAACCTATTTCTTCTTTTAGAATCTTTTGCATCATAAAATTCTATTAGCAATCTAGGAGCAAGGAAAAAGTTTAAATATGAGATTTATTTATCATATACTCTTGGTTAAAAGCTTTGACACAATTCTCTGGTTATCTCTGGTAATTTATCACAAATACTTTCCTCCAAGAACCATGACTTTTGGCCTGAAATTCTTCCTTTCATATACCAGGGACTGAACTTTTTAATCTTCATCTGCAAATAGCACACATTTTATTATGGTGTGTAATTTGGCCAGACTTATTTTCAGGGCTGCACAAAGCATTCAAAGAGATTTTATACAAAGCAATTTAGCACATATGTAGCATCTCTCTCTCTGAAATGTTCAAGCAGTCACAACCCTTGTAAGGAATATTGCCAGCTGTGTTAATATCGCTGTGTAGATTTTGTTAGCAATTCCAATGGAAGCGTTCATGTCTTTTGGAAGCAGCTGCATAAGTCTCACAAAGGACGTGGCTGTTTTACCCTTCAAAGAGAGAGTCCTTTGTTCATACTGATGTGCTTTGTGAAGGACCAATTCTGAATGCTTTGCACAGCTCTATTTTCCTTGAGTAGGTACTGTAAATGTAAATAATTAAAGCTGCTAAATGGACTCAAATGAAAAGGACTAGAGTTTTAGCTAAGCTATATGGGTGCGTTTATTGTAACAAATAAACCCAAATTTATCTGTGACAAGTCACAACTAGCTAAATATACATAGCATTCAAGACAAAATCAATTAACTTATAGCTTATAGAGAAGGCTAGCCTGCTATTGAATCTGTATGGATGTGAATATCCTTTAGTCTCAGGCAAAAAAACGTACCGGTAGTCAAATTTGAATCAGTATATCCACATCTATAAAAAAATATTGTATTACAGATGTGGATTATACTGATTCAAATTGGACCAGGGGGGGTGGTTTGGCCTGTAAGTAAAGGACAGTCACATCAATATTGGTTCATAGTTACAATCACAAGTACAGTACCACAACGTTAGTTTGAGCGATATTTCCCACTCTCATAGTCATTGATCTTATTACCTTACTCTACTTTCCACACTCAAATTTTCCCATGTGCAATATAGCATATAACTCATACACCACAATTCTGTAAAATGTTAAGCTAGCAATATTTATTATTAATGCAAGTAATAAAGGATAGTTCCTCTCTATTTCTTCAAAAAAACCCAAAAACAAATGCTATAGATACAGAGCCAGGCCTTTTACCACTTACTTGTCCTTAACTTCAAAACGGTCATGAAGCCATCTTCTCATAAACATTTGTTCTTCTGGAATGTCTTTTAATTCAATTCGTTCAACATGGATATGAATTCTTGGGCACTCCTTACAAAGGAAGTCTAAAATCCAGAAGGACATTATAAATACTTTTGTTATAACATGATTAATTTCAGTTGTTTGTAAAATTAAAGGCTAACTTATTTATTTAACAATTTAACAAAGTTTCAAATCTGGATTTTTAGACTCTGGTTTTAAACTGTTTTTTAACAGTTATCCCTAGTAAATATTTTATTCTCAAAGGCTGCGTGTATTTTATATTAAACATTGAAAATATACAGGAAAAATAATTTCCTCACATTCCCGTGTGACTTTTTACAATGTTGCAAATGCTCACAGGCCTCATTAAATGGAAATGACACAACTACTGGTTGGTTTAATTTAGTTTAGATGGAGATAAAGAAAAAAAATAATATGAAAGATATTTGAAAGATACAAAAAAAATATAATAATTTCTTACACTTTTATCATTAAATGGAAGTGGCCAGATAGATAAATAAAAGACGACTCAGATGAATGCACCTATTTTATTTTTTACCAGCATATACTGCTATGAAATGGAAGCATCTATGTCTTGTTTCTAATAAATTCCTAGATTCCGCTTTCAAAAAATGTATCTATTTTTAGAACATTATTCTTAAAATTACGATGAAAGAAATCCAATAGAAAAATGACAATTTTTCTATAAAAGTTAAATGCAGTTATGTTTACTGAGAAGTACCGTAAGAATGTGCCGAAGCCTTATTTTCTAAAAACTGTAGACATGAATAAATGTTTTTTTTTAAAAAAAAGCCATTATTAATAAAAACAATAAAACAGGATACAATGCTATCCTAAGAGCACATTGAAAACTAAAGAAAATAACATTTTCTGAGGGGAAAACGGCAGATATACATGCACACACATAGAAATAACCAGCTACTTCATTGCATGGTTCTTAAGATCAGAAATCCATTCCCCATCTTCCCTCAACGCACTCAGAACAGATGTGGCTATTACTTGATGTGCTGCTCTGGGCATTATTCAGTCATAACACAAGACTTCATTGTCTATAAAGTCTGTGGTTAAGGAGGAACATGTAGTTTGGGTAGGCCCACAACAAATATGCAACTCTCCGGCTTTCTATTGCACCTTTCCCGCCCCAGCACTCTGAAGTCCCTCTTCCAAAGTTGGTGGCAAATCCTCAATTATTAAGGATAAATACGGATGCTTATATAAGAGATATAAACACAGAAAAGTTCAACACAGTGAAATAGGAAATGAATGGACTAACTTTGACCTATTAAGTATCAGCAAATTCAAATGGATAGAAATTGAACACTTTCAGGAGATCCTACACCCATGATGGTGAACCTGTGGCATGCGTACCACAGGTGGCATGAGGAACCATATCTGTGGGCACGCAAGCATTGCTCTAGCTCAGCTCCAGGCCACATTTGTCCGTTAGCCATCTGATTTTCGGGCCTTCCGGAAGTCTGGAAACGGGATGCTTCAGGCCTCCGGAGAGCCTCTGGGGGGCTGAGGAAGGCCATTTCTCCCTCCCCAGGCTTGTAGAAAGCCTCTGAAGCTTGGGGAGGGCAAAATAATGGGCCTACCGGACCCATGGTGCCATCACATGCCAAAAGTGGGGTTCATGTGCAAATGCACGGTGGTGCATTGAATTATGGTGGGCACGCACGTGCGCGACCCCCCTGCACTCCCCCCGCTTTTGGCACGCGATGGCAAAAAGGTTAGCCATCACTGTACTACTTGTGACATGAAAAACAAAGAAGGAAGAGCAGCTTTTTCACTCGATAAAATAAGAACAATACTTGGCCACTATGCAGTCACAGACCAATTACATCAATTAGATTTTGCAGATAACTCTTTAATCTGATCAATATATTATTTTGATTATTTTGACTTGTGCTCCAACCACTGATATGGAAGAAGAGAATGTTCCCAAGTTTAATGGTCACATTAAATTTGAAGTGGGTAGAACATTAAATCTGAAATTGAAATTGAAGCACAGCTTGTCATTGGAGACTGGAATGCCAATGTTAGAAATATCAAGGAGGAAAATGTACTTGGACACTCTGGGCAGAGGAAAGCAGAATGGTTTGGAGAAGAAACATTAATAATGTGTGTTGTGCTGATGTTATTATACTCTGAGCGCTGAGATTGCCAATGAACTGCAAGCTCTAACAGTGAAATCAAGCAACCTGATGACAACAAGGGAATAAGACTACATATGAAGACCAAACTAATGACAATAGGTATAGCATCAGGCTTAGACCTACAAAAGAAGACAGTGAAGTGGTGGACAGCTTTTGGATCGACTATCATTAATAAAGGAAGTAGCAATAAAGCAATATGCCACAGACCAAGACTTGGTTGAATAGAAATGAAAACTTGTAAAATACATTCAGATGTCAAAGATCAGAGGTGTGCAGATAATGATTTTCTCTGTGATACTCTATGGAAATGAAAGTTGGATTTTGAAGAAGCAGGATAGAAACAGCATTGATGCTTTTCATATCTGATGGTGGAGTAGGCTCCCGAGAATACTATGAATGGCCCAGAAAACAAACAAATGGATCACAGAACAAATCTCACTCAACGCAAAAATGATCAGGTTCAAATTATCCCATTTGGGACACATTCTGGGAAGAATTAGCTCTCTGGAGGAGGCTCTAATGCTGCGGAAGGTGGAAGGAAATGGAAAAAGAAGATAAGCAGCAATAAGGTGGGAGGGACTCAATTACAGCAATGATGGGTACATGGCAGGAACACCTGGATAATACCCATCTATGTGGTCACTAAGTGTTGACACTGACCTATTGGTACATAATCCATCAGTGTGCATGGTCTGTGTGGATGAAATGTTATATTTTTTATTTTTGCCCTTCCTCTTCTTAAATCCATTTGAAATACATTTGGCCTCACATGTGGTAATGTTAGTTATAAGAGGTAAGACCTCACTCTTGCCCTGTTAGGAGAGACAGATCATGGAAGTCACAAATTATGTCTGCTTATACCAGGGGTGGGTTCCACTTACCTTCGCTACCGGTTCGCAACGGGAGAGTGTGCACGTGCTGCGCTTCTCCGCATGTGCAGAGCATCCGTGATGACATCTGGGCAGGTGGGCGGAGCCTCCCGCCACTGCTACTACCAGTTCACAAGCTCCAGAGCGAACCGGTAGGAACCCACATACTCAAAAGTAAACTGCTGTTCTTTATGTAACTATATACTAACAAAATATAAATGATATAACTATAGAATTACAATATAAAAACATACATAAAAAAGAAAGAACAAAGAACTCTCCTCCCCAGTTTAAAATCCAGTGCAGCAACAAATTAAGTTAAATGCTAGCTTATGTAAACAAATATATTTGGCGGCCAGTAGAAAGAGGACCTAAAAGGGAAATAAGCCATTAATTGGAAATTTAGAAGTCAAACAAAAACCTGAGCCCAAGCATATATCATTTGGAGCACAGAAAAAGTTCATGTTGAATGTTCTAGAAATTCCGTGAAGAATGTGGATTCTCTGAGTTTGAATCAGGCAAGAGAAGGCTTTTAAAAAGTAATTCAATAACACTTACTCACCGGTCATGGTTGGTGCCACTTTCCTTTGCCCCTTATGGTCTATAGTACCTTCGTAGGCTATTGTAATATCGTAAACTGCATCTAAGTAGCTCTTCATTGAATCAACAGCAATGTGAGTGGCCTTCACCCGTGGAGTAAGGACATGTTTCAGTACTGTGAGATCTGACCAAGAGGAAAGGCAGATTGAAAAAGATTTAGTAGGTTGCCCAGGAAAATGGTAACATCTCTAGATCCTGCAGGTGACATCTATAAAACCAGCCATTGATTCTGATTTTCTCTAGACCCAAGCTAGTGTTTTTATTTTTCCTTCTTATCTTTGAGGAGAATGATCACACATCTACCCAGTATCACGGATCAATTCAGTGAATCACAGGGCTTATTCTGAAATGCATGTAAGTTCATGGCATTCACATTAAGCCTCCATATCTCTCTAAAACACACATTTAATTTGCAGAGAAGATATCCAAATGTTCTCTGATCACTGAACAAAAAGAGCTGTTGTGGGAAAAATATTTTTCAATAACTAATCATGACAATTGTTTTCCTCACCACGGAACATAAAATATACATCCAAAGAGTCCAATCTGAACATAATAAATAAGTGATATGCAATGCAATTTAGTTACAAATCTATACCTTTCCAAAACTGCAAAGGAATATAAAATATTGTCAGATGTTGCATCCATGGCACATAAAATTAACTTCAAATCAACTCTATCAACTCAGACTTGGAAAAAAATGTTCATGGGTTCTTCAAATCCTAATATGTTTCTTATATATCCTTTTATAAACTTTTAGACATTTTATATTTATTTATTTTATTTTATTTTGAAAATTTATATTGCCGCCTACTCACTCACGACAGTTCATAGGAAATACAATCTTATATACAATCTTAACCAGTAAATTGTAATCCTGGCTCTAACAGCTTATTGTATGCCTTATGATGGTGGATTTCCAGTAAAGCATTTGTAGTCTATTTGTTTCACTTTGTCTTCAGATGCTGCTTTATAGTAGCAAAGTGGGAGAAAAGTAGTTTAAATAAATGGAAGTCTGTCATTCTTGTCTTTTTATCTGAAATCTACTTTGTTTCTCTTACCTTCCTTATCAGCATATGCCTGACTATCTGCAATGACTTTGGGCAGCTCTGGATCGTAACGTGTTCCTTCTGGAAAAATCACAAGGTACATCTGTGGAATTAAATATATATAAATGTGTGTGTGTGTGTGTGTACAGTTTTATTAAGTTAAACAGTTCAGCCTCAAAAATGAGAACTGAATTAAAAGCAAGTTGTAAGACTGAGTTTCAATGAGATCATTGATCATCAAAAGTCTCAGTTTTCTTCCAACCCTGCATCTTAATACAATTCCTTTGTGCTTTTATCAGTTCTCACAAATGTAATTTGTGAAAGAATGCAGAGCTCACCCAAGCTTGCTGCGCTAAAGCAAAACTCGATTCATTTAACATTAGCATCCCATAATGAATTATTTGGACAATAAGTCTAAATTGAAACTATTTTCTTTTTGTTTCTTTAATGTCTTTCTTATTCTCTTTGCTGTTTAATAACACAAATACACTAATACAATTATGCATTAGTCATTGTTAATTTTTATGAATATAAACTTATATTATTATTTTTCCACTACAGGTAGTCCTTGACTTGTTTGTTTAGTGATGATTCAAAGTTACAACTCCTCAGGAAAAGTAACCTATAGACCATCCTTATTTATTTATTTTTATTTATTTAATTTAATTTATATCCCGCCCTTCTCCTTTGCAGGACTCAGGGCGGTTCACAGTCAATAT
>JANHFK010000878.1:9313-22572 GCA_036250565.1 Sibynophis collaris
AGCAGTGCAAATGAACTCTGTCCAGTAAATTGCCAAAACATAATTTATCATATAGTCACAAGGAAGCTTCCATGTGATTTAAGAACAAGGAAAAAAATCCTTACAGAGTACAAAAAGAATGGGCTAGCATTGGTTAAACATTGAGCCATTTTTGTAGTGTCAAAGGGTATGAAAACCTAAGTAGTGTCATTTAAGCTTAATGTAGCTGATTCTTGATTGCTGGGTGAGGATTTTAAGGTGGGATTTGGCAGCTAGAGTGAAGCTGGAATGAACCATGGGGTTGCGAAGAGTTGGAGAGAACTTCATAACTGAACAACAACAAATGAAGCTTGATGACTAGTTTGATATATGGAAACCCAAATGAGACAGTGGCAGCTGCTGGCTGGATGATTTGACAGGAGAACCTGTGATTGGGAGCTTGGCTGGACTAGAAATTTATTTCTGGAGAACAAAAATCTAGTGTTGAGGGTGTGAAAGAAACTGGATTTTATTGCTTGAGCTGGACTAGTTAGTTAGATGAGAGGGACAAAAGAAGAAAAACAGTTTTGGTTTAGGGAAAGAAATAGTGATACTCTAGAAAAGAAGGAGCTGGAGGAGAGAAAGTTGGATAAAGAAAAAACAAAAAGGGAGGAAAAAAGAGAACAGGGCTACAGAAGGAGAAAAGGGCAGATCTTATTAGGGACTTTGGTAAGTTTGGGTATATAACCATCTGAAAATGACAGAGTAGTTTAAGGAAGTGTGGGAAACATTATTTGGCCTTGATCAATGCAGGAAACAGATCTGGTTTTGAATCCAGGCAAAAGAAGTATAGAGAAGATGTTGAAAGATGTCCTTTTCTGGGGAAGATGGAAGCTTGTCTGTTAGTTACTAAGTTTAATGAAGGAAAAGAAATGGGTAGTTGTGGGAGTTATATATCATTGAGACGAATATAAAGTTATATTTGGGAAAGGATAGGGTTATTATAGTTAAATGTTTGCTCTCTGAGTGGAAAGGAGAAATGGCTCCCTCCACCTCCATGCATTTTCCAATTATGAATCATGACCTTCTTGAAATCATGTATATAAGCAGCACTCATTGTCAGGCCTTTCAGGATATAGCCGCAGCATGTCAAAGTTGAATATACTTTGGCAAGAATGGTTCACAGATACTTGAGCAATGCAAAAAAAAGGGACCCCTGCTGAAATTTGCTGGAGCTGTGGAGATTTATCCAAATGTACTGACTGTAAAGAGAGCTTGAGATATCCTGAATATATCAATAGACCAAACTTGTTCTTTTGAAAGAACTAAATTGGAAGCATCAAGAGCATAGTTCAGCTGGAGGATCAAGTGCCTAAATACCGACCATGCCTGATGGTTGAATGAAAGAAGCAAAGGGGGGAAATGTTGTTAGTTTAAGAGGTGTGTCTTCTGTCATTTACTAGGAAGTTATTACTGTACAGCAAAACCTGAAAAAAATAGAATTGTTTTTGATTATTTTGAAGGCAGAAAGTTTTGGAGAATATACAGTATACCTGCAGCAAAGATATATGAATGTTTAGAATACTCTGAGCATAGGCCATAAATTAGTTCAGACATCTTACATTGATGTGCCCATAATTGGGTAGTTTTAAATTGATATTGTTAAAAATTGAAAACTTTTTTTGAATGATTTTGTGTGTTTCTGTGTCTGTGTGCATTACCTGATTTTATACAAATTATAAAAAGTTGAAAGGTTATTTGAACATATTTAAAAGGAAATGCCTTTTAACAAATTAGAAAATATTTTACTGATCTTTAATATCGTTATTTCATGTCTCCCTCTAGTTCTATATGAGCTAAATCATTCATTGGTAGAGATGAAAAGACCTTATTCACTATACAGGTAATCCTCAAGTTACAAATGTAATGGAGCCTGCCAATTTTCATTTGTAACCCGAGGATTCGTAGGAGTGAATTGCGTAATTTGACCACAATCACTCCCTCCTTTCGCCCACACATTTGCTAATTGAATGCACTGGTGATTAAGTCACATGAGGTATCTCAAGGTGCAGAAGGCCCTCTGCTTAAGACCATCCAAGGCCTCCCGCAACCCCCAGATACCTCATGCAATGGCTTCCACCCCCATCCTGCCATGCAGGTCTCCACAGGCCTGGAGGCTCACTTACCTTTCAAATATCTAATGAGCTGTCTTCTCTCCAGCTGCTCTTGTTTCTTTGCTGCTCCCTTTGCTGTTCTAGAATGGTGGGCAGCCTCGATGAGTCTCCTCCAAAGGCTTCCAGGCTCGGGGCGGAAAAGCATTTGCATGTCGAAGTGAGGTTTGGGGGCAACAAAATCACATTCCTTCAAACCTCCTGTTGACGTGCAAATATTTTTCACACATCAACTGGAAGCTTCTGGGTGCCCTTATCTCACAGGACTTCGGGCACCCATTCTCTGCAAAAGCAGATGAGTGCCTGAAGTTGTGTGAGACCATGGTCCCCAGAAGCTTCCAGTCTCTGTCCGGGCGAAAAGTGTTTGAATGACGATGGAGCACTTGGAAACAGATCGGAATTGCTCTACTTCTCAGTGCTCCATTGATAGAGAAATGAAGCTTCCAGTCTCCATCCAGGTGAAAACTGTTTGAGTGTCAATGGGATGCTTGTAAATGGAGCAAAATTGGGGATGCTCATGAGACAACAAGTTGTAGAATTTACCCCTCCATTCATTGAGGAGGAGGGAACTCTGACAGGCCCTGTCCTGACTAATATGGGTCCTGTCATGTATGAGAGTGACAGTGAGGGAGAAGATGACCTCATGGTAAGGGGCCCCATCATCCCCATGACTGCTAGGGTCAAGGTTATTGTGGCTTCTTTGGGCAGTAAAGGGATCTTAATGGCCCTATTGGACTCAGGATCAGCCCCCAGGTGGTGGAGAAGCTAGGGATGAAGTTGAAAAACCCTATAGCCTTTTCCCAACCAAATGGCTCAATAGTAGGCGGAATGCCAGCTACCTCTCTGACTGAGTACAGGGACTCATGTAGAATCCATTTGATTCATCATAGCCCCTGCAATGACTGAGGCTAGGGTCTTAGGTTTAGCTCACAGTCAGACAAGAAGCAACAGGGGCAGGGTAAGGATTGGAATGCAAGGGAGGGGGTAATGAAATGCAAGAGCACAGACATGTGGAGAGACAGACTAGTGTTCCAAGATCACTGGCTGGGAAAGTTTAGCAGAGTCTGTTCGCCAAACAAACTGAACATAATTGGTTGGATGGAGTAAAGAGACAATGGGAGGTCCAGGGGGGCAAATGGGAACATTTAACTATGCTGTTTGCATGTGGAACCATTAGAATTGCCTTCACTACTTCCATATTCATATCCACTCAGTAAATTATACATTTGAAAACAAAGAATTTTTTTTTGCTGCATGCACTGAGTGGGATAGTTGACACAAACTTCCCTATTTGGTTGACTTATATACAGTATTTATAAATTTTCTCAGAGATTTAGATTTAGAAATTCTAGATTTTTAAATTTTTTTTCAATTTTATTAAATTTGTATACCGCCCTTCTCCTTCGCAGGAATCCAGAGGTGGGCTTCAGCTGGTTCGAAAAAACTGGTTGTTATGATTCTGTGCAGTTTGACAAACCGGCAAATCCTGCCACTGGCTGACCCCACCTGCCCCTCACCACCCCACCCACCTCGCCTCTTACACCCACTTCTGTTCTCGCCTCATCTGCTTTGGCTGCTTGCTTGCCTTGCTCGTAGTTCGCCTGGGCCTTAGACCACATGATGCCCGCAGCCCAGCTGCTCTCTGGTTCTCTTGCCCGCTTTCCTGGCTCCCCAGCCATTGCAGTTCGCCTAGGCCCACTCCAGTTCCCTTGCTGACTTGCCCGCTTTCCTGGCTCCCCAGCTGTTGCAGTTTGCCTAGGCCCTAGACCATGTGGCACCCACAGCCCAGCTGCTCTCCAGTTCCCTCGCCTGCTTTCCTGCTCCCCAGCTGTCATACCTCACCTAGGCCCTGTTTTAAAATAATTTGAAAAGCTGCTCCTCTCCCATCAACATCCTTTGAAATGGCTTTTTTTTTTACTTTGTCAGGACTGTGTTAAGAAGATACCAAATTAGGTCAGGTGTATATAGAGAGTTGAACTAATTTATGGCTGAAAGGTGCAAAGATCCAGAAGAGTTCAATTAGCTATTGCTCTGTGTCTGTTATGTTTCATAACTGTAAATACTGTTAATGGTAATTCCATTCCTTAAATGGGCCATTTAGCTCTATGTACTTTGGAGACAATGTGTTGTTGTTCATTCTTACAGTGACATTAATGAAGTACTATTCTCTTGTTTACCAAGATTCCATGTGTGACCTCTAGGCAACCAAATCACATTGGCACTTGCCCCACACCAGCTAAGCCTTTTTAGAGATAATCCCAGATAATAACTGGAGTATACAGTGTATTGGTCTCTTGGTCATTGCTGTTCAGAATGAGTATATTCTAGAGTTACTGCCTCAATAATTAAGGATTGCATTAAAATGTTGTGTCTTTCAGAAAATGCTATTGCTGTTAGCTGGCCAGCATGATTCAGTTTCTTGGAATGTGCCAAATCATATTATTGGCTTTTCCATTTGTAGAACATTTATTTTATTGTAAAATAGGGCTAGCAAATATGGGCTGCAGCAAAGTAGTTCCAAAAATGTAACTCTTTGCTGCTATCTAATTGACACAGACTTTTGCAGCTTGGATCTGGTTTCCTTATTGTAAGCAGCTATATCAGTTATAATCTCCTCTCCACATCAATAAATAAATGTTAATATATAATGCCAGTCTACACAAGTCCTTGGAATAAATCACATCACTGGCTATGTCTCCTGCTTTAAATAAATTATTGCAATGAAACTACAATTGCCACATCTGCAGCATAGATCTCTGTGATGACAAATGAATTCAGCTCTCTCACTTGTGCAGAATGCTCCTTATATCACATCTGCAAAAATTAATCTGCCCAAATGTGTTGGAGTTAACTGATTGTATAGATTTGAATTATACACTAGCTGCAGATTACCCATCTGCCCTTCATGCTTTTTGAAGTCCTTTTCTGAATCTTCAATAAGAATCCTTATGAATGTCCTTGGAATATTGAACAGAATGTATTTATTGGACTGCCTGGGGAATATTCTAACCATGCTTTCTTACAATTTTGGCTAATCATCATAGTGTAAGTCAAACTGCAAGTTTCAAAGCATGAAATGAAACATGCTCTACAGGAAATTATGTTACAATGAAATTAAACCACAAATTAATTCAACCAATTTAACAATAAATTGTAGGATATTGGTTCTTATCAAATTAATTAACTAGGAAGATTTCATTATAACTATTCTTAGATCCATGATTCCACAAGAATTACCATCAAACAGATCTCACCAATATGTTCTCATCTCTTAAATTGAGTTTCTTGTTTTTTGTTTTTGCTTCATTCATTTCTCCTTATATAACATCACCATGAGTCACGGATCTTGTATTTTCATGATTTAGATCCTTTTGAAAGGATAATAAGTAAATGAGAAAGATACAGAGAAAAATCTAAAACTATAAATTTGTTTTATTATATTCTTCATCTAGTCAATTCTTTCTCCTTAAACGAAATCTTCCAACATTTTATTCCAGCAATGTATTGATTTAATTCACCTTTTTTCAAGTGTATTTGTCAGAGTGCACACAGTGTGACTATTTTGAGACAACCTAGGAGCAAAATACAGTAAACAGAGGTTTGTTTTTTAAATAGTGGTTTATCTACGAGGAATATATACATACACATACTAGGCAAGGTCAGGCAATCAATCAACTATAGCACGGAAGCATACAGAGACAGATATAGAGAGATACCCTCACAGGACCTCTCTTATATATATAGCCTCTTAAAGTCGTATCAGTTAAATAACCCTGCTGACTCATTCTTATTGCATCCTCATTTCAATATTGTAGCATTACAGCACCTGTTCAGTTATTAAATCATTACCTTAACACCCCTCCCATTTAAAACTGAACAATTTTAACATATTCATGATGCTTTCTATCTCTATTATGTCCACGCCTCCTGCTTCAGTTTCTACTCTCACTGCTACAAACACTACTAGTACTATTACTACTACTGCTGCTGGAACTGCTCCCAATTTCCTTTTTTAATGACTCTGTACAATCTATCTCATTAATTTTGATTACTTCCTGCTTATCATCTCTTGGTTGAATACCTTCACTTTCTCTTTTCACTAGCTCAGTTTCCTCAGTTTGGTTTCTCTGTCTGCTTCCTCCATTTATCTTATTTTTCCTTAGGCAATGACCACGACCATATCTCTTGGTACTTATAGGGTTCATTGCGAATACTACCTACTCTAACCCCACTTGCAGTGAACCACTCAGGAGGTATACTTTTATTACACCTTTCAGGTCTCGTAGGTATTTGTTTGCCTTGAGTTTTTCTTACTTACAGGATACACCCTGGACTTTGACTCCTTACAAACAGCGCAAACTAAATACACATTGCATTTCTTTATCCTAAGTCCCTCAGCTAGTTCTGGCATCTTCTGCAGTACTCTAAAACTTGCATGCCCCAATCTCCTATACAATAAATGTACACAATTGTCATGTGTGGGAGTGTTAGTAAGTGTTTGTGCACAACTATTCTCCTGCCTTCCTAGAATGTACAGACCATCTTTCTTAACCTATCATGCATGAATTCTTCCACCTTTCCTGATGGAGTATTGTCCTCCTGCAAACAGTATTTCATAACCTTGACTGTCTAACCTGGAAACACTCAACAGATTATGATCTAGGTCAGGTATATATAAGACATTGTCTAATGTTTCTCCTATCTCAGGCACATAGACTTTACCTTTCCCTTTAACAGCAGATTGTTGACCATTGGCCAAACTAATAAATGTTTGCTTAGCTGGTGTTAAACCAAAAAATGTGTGTGGATTATTAGTAATATGCTGACTCATCCCACTGTCCAACACCCAACTGTTCCTGGTGTTTTCAAATGCTGTTGCTGCCAGGGAAAACAATGATGAAGAACCACTCCTCATGTGCTGAATAGCCCTATGCTCTTGTCTTGCTGCTCCTCTATTTCTCCACTCAGGGCAGTGTGTCTGAAGATGCTCTGTAGAAGCACACATGAGGCAATGCTTCACTGTGTAAACAGTCTCAGCTGCTCTGCTTGTATCTTGAAATGTTGCAGATGTTGGCCTGTGCTGACCATTATCCCCTCCCTTTCCTAGTTGCCTCTCTAGCTTTCTTCCAACAATTGGCCAGTCAAATACATAATGTCCCTCGCTTGCATGGACTCTAATCTAGTTACAAGAACATCCCATAAAGCGTCCAATGAACTGAACACCACATATACCTTGTGTGTCTCAGTAAATGTCATTCCTCTTTTCTCTAATTCTAGGAATGTCTTCCTCATAGCCTGCAGATATGTGGACATGCTCTCCCCTGGCTTCAGTTGTGCTTTGTACAGTCTCCTTGTCAGCAACACTTGACTGCCTGCAGTCTCTCTAACATACACACTGCTCAATGCCTCCCAGCATTCTTTCGCAGACTGGAGACCCCTCATGTGTATCAGCTGACTGTCAGCTGGCTAATTCCTTTTCATTTCTTCTCTGGTCCCCATCATTCAGGACTGCTGGTGGATCAGTAACTATCAACCACAACTCCTCTCTTCGCGGGTACATCTCTATCTTTACACTCCAAGAAAGGTAGTTTGTCTCATTCAGCCGAGACACCACAAAACCTCCTCCCATTATGCTGATGGAAGTCATGTAGCCTGTTTCTGTTACAAGCACTAACAACATCTGAACATCCTCACGTGCTACTTTTAAAGTTTATTCCACTTTCTTTTAGTCTTTCTTAAAATGTACTTCCCAGGATTGGAAATAATACCAATGTGGGTTCTGAGCAACACATAAAGTAGAACTTGCTATTACATGTTATGATTCTGTTGGCTTTCCCTCTAACAAATGGCTATTTTAGTGACTATATCACATAGTTCCATCATAATGGGTTTGCAATCAACTTAATCAACCAGTAGATCTTTGTCACAAACCAACTATTCTCAAACCTCCATATTTGATTTCTAATGTTTCTAATCCCAGATCTTTTGTGAAAATTAAATCATAATAATGAATTAAATGCTTTAAATATTTAATAACATATAAGGGGTAAGCTAGGGATTTATAACCTTTGAGGTGAAGCTAAATGTTTGCTATATGCCTTTGAGTTAGGCGCCTTAGGCTACAATCCAAAAGTGGATGTAGCCAAGACAAAAAACTAAATTTATTTAATTGAATTAATGTTTAAATGGAAATGAAAATTACATTCATTATATCTATGAAAAAAATCCTCTTTTATACATACAATTTTGAAAAAATGCATCTGATTGTATGGTACAAGCTAACAATGTATATATCCATGACATTAAATAAAGATCTATCAAACATTTGTTCGATGTTGATCTTGATGAAATGTAAGTGTGAAAATAAGAACAATTCCAGAACGCTGGAACATATTCACAGAGTCCAGAGAACTGTGATTCATGAAAAATGCCCTGTCTATTCTGTTGAAGGTGTTATTTTCATATTTTATGGCAGGATTAGGTCATCTGGACCCTTCCAAGCAGCTTGGACTTCAATTCGTACTATTTCTAGTTAGTGTGCCAGCTGGATATCATGGGAAATGTATTCTAACACACCTGGGGGATAGAAAGATGGCTACTCTTGTTTAATGATGCCTGCTAGACTGACTGCCAATTAGATGCTGCAAAAAGCCCATCTGCTGCATGAAGCATGAATCTTTTTTTTTAAGCACATCTACATTTTAAATGTACCCAAATTACTTCAGTGTTGTGCCTGACTATATCAGTCAATGTAAGCCATTTGATAAACCAAGCTGGAAAAATGTATCTTCAATAAAGCACTTTTGGAAAATAAGAGAGTTCTTAATGGTAATTGATGTACAGCATACTAGCCATAATAGTCCTCTGGCAGTGGCTGGGTAGTGACATTCTTTCATTTGGTGCTTCTCAGTCTAGTTGATGCTTTATCTCTTGCCTGTCTCTGAATCTTGAATTAGGTTCCAATGATCTTGACAAATTTGCAATAGAATCAATGTAAATTGTGTCATTTTAATTCTCCCCTGCCCCCTGCCCCTGGTATTCAGCTAATTAATTTGCCTGTAGGCTTCCAAGACAGGCAGGCAGGCCTACCAATCTTGTTTTATGGTTAAAGACCATAATACAAATGTCGATACAAAAACTGCAGAGTTGGAAAGTGCATAAAAATCCACAAGGAAGCTGGATGGAGATGATATATGATAGATATGAGAGAGACAGAGACAGACAGAAAGGGATCAGCAGACAATTTTTTTAATTGATTGGTAAATACTGTACATACATCAATACAAAAACATGCAGAATTTGATTACATAGAATAAACAAAAAGATTACAATCTTAAACAAAGGAAAACAATAGCAATTAAGTAAAATTTACAACTTTTCTTGAAATTACCCTTGACTTGTCAACTAAAAGGAAAGGAATAAAGGTGTTTTCTGAAAAATACACAGTGGTAAGAACAGAGATTCCTGCTTGGTCAGGATTAAAGATCACCCAGGTCTCCTTTTGTGTCTATACATTAGTGAATATGAAGGTTACCAAGATCTTCATATTCTACTAAGGTTCTACCTTAATCAATGTTTTACTGTTATCTCCTAGGCTCCACAAATTCTCACTGAAAAGAGCAGCCAAGTGGCAAATTGAATTCTGGTTGTTATTGGGGAAGCAAATGCTAGGTCCTTTCTTGTGGCAAAAACACTTTAATGTAGCTGCGGGGTATAAGAAAGGTATGACCATTCAAAGTTACAGTAACACTGAATGAATGTTAATTATGCCTGGTCCTGGAAGTTTTGGTCATTCCAGCATCACCACAGCACCACTACAGTCACATGATCAAAATTGGGGTGCTTGGCAGTCCGCTTATACCACAGGGACTCTAATTCACACACCCTGTTCTCTCCTCCATCTTTGTCCTTTGGGCTGCCCTACATAGCAGCACTCCTCAGTGGCAGCACTGAAGCTGATGTAGAAGCCCAGGGCCTTCAGCAATTTCCTTGCTGCCGCCACTGAGGTGTACCACCTCAAATCCCATGCCACGACCAGCCATCACAGTGCCACAGTGCAAAGCCCTCAAACATCCTGTGCACCAGACCCTGCCACACCCAGCTGACCTTTGTCATCTTCCTCCCATTATTGACAAGGTGTGTCTGGCCTGGCCCCATACAAGGCAGCTGCTTGCTGCACCAGGCCACATCGTTCTACAAATAGTGTCTCATTCTCACAATGCTAGAAGACCTCAGGAGCTTTCCAAAGACATTCTACAATGCTTTTTGTCTGCCATTCTCCAAAGTGTATATGAAGTACCTATTTTTCCAAACCATTAAATTAGTCATATTTTTCCTAAATTTGAATAGCAAGTATAGAATATATGACTACATGCACAGCCTCTTTGTTTCCCTATGTAAAAAGCCACACAGGAGTGGAAAATTATTTGTTTAATAAATTAACTTTCTATTTATCTAATAACTAAATAAATTTTAGTGATCCCAAGTTTGGAGCTCATGGGAACACGTATGAAAAACTGAATTCTTCTTTATATCCTACCTATCAGTTTTAATGTCTTTTTTTGTTAAGGCATCTTAAGCAAACATCTCATGCAAAGAAAAATAAAAGTAGATTCACCCAAAGACCCTGATTAAAAAAGTCATATTAGAAGGTGTGAGCCATTCTGAAGTTAAATGCTTCTAGTAGTATGTCCATAATCATGAATCCTGAAATCTGGGCAATTTCAATTCAATATTCCAATGTAGACTATTAATGTAATATAATGAAAAACAGATTAATAGTGCAATCTAATATATCCAGGGGTGGGATTGAAAATTTTTAGCAACCAGTTCTCCGCCTGGTTGCTGGGTGGGCGTGGCCATGGGTGTGTGGTCTAGTTGGCTTCCTGCACCATGGTGGGGGGGCATTTATGTCTTCCCCAGGCTCCGGAGGCTTTCCTCAAGCCTCCAGGAGGGCGAAAACAGCCTCCCCCGAGCTCCGGAGGCCCTCCAGAGGCCGGAAATGTGCCCGTTTCCAGACTTCCGGTACTTCCAGTAGATCCTTTTTTTTGCTCTCCCCCAGGCTCTGGAGGCTTTCCTTGAGCCTACAGAAGGGTGAAAACGGCCTCCCCCAAGCTCTGGAAGCCCTCTGGAGGCTGGAAAGGGCCTGTTTCCAGACTTTGGTTCTTCCTGTAGGCCCGTTTTTACTCTCCCAGATCCTCTGTGCGGGCCCTGCACTTACCTGGCATCCAAACTTCATGGAGACTCCTGGGAGGTGTGGGGTGGCGGGGTCAGCCAGTACTTGCAACTACCGGTTCAGCGAACCAGATTAAAATTAACATCTGGTTCGCTCGAATTGATCTGAACCATCTGAATCCCACCCCTGAATATATCAGTGTTCTATAAATGAATTCAAGGGGAACTTTTCCAATATTACTGGAGGATACCAGACTGGATCAAGTAAGTAGATGATTGTTCAGAGTAAGATCTGTTGTGTTCAGTCAAATTTATTTCCTAGCAAATGTGTTTCAGAATGCATTATGTATATGTTTTAGTAGCTACCATTTATAATATTTATTGACATTTACTTTCTGCAATTATAGACAAGGTCAAGGAAATACTAGAGCTTTGATTTAAATTGACAAAGAAGTTGGGATCATATCTCTTCTACTAACCAATGTTATTCATAAACATATTCCTATGATTGATGGATGCTGTTTCTTCTTGATCAATAATCACTTGGTCCTTTTGTTCAGTTAAAATCATATTAGCACCATACTAATAATAAATTAATAAAAATTAATGCAGTAGAATTATAATTATAACACTCAAAATTATAATTTTGAATAATTTTATATTGTAAAATGAAAAGCGGATTGGAGAGGATGATGTGGTTAGTGTCGTCAATGCAAATGAACATGAATGTGGGCAAATTCCAGGAGACAGTGGACAACAGGAGGGGCTGGAATGCTATAGTCTATGGGGTCACAAAGAATCAGACATGACTTAGTGACTGAACAACAATGATCACCATAGTTCATTATTAAACAGGAACTGGATAATACATTCTGAATTGTTGCATGTCCTATTTATCAAATAATAACAATTTTATCTTCCAAAAATAGGTAAACCTATAACAATGACTATTTAGCTGCACAATACACAGCACAGACAATATGTTTCATTGGTTCATGGACATTGTTTGTCTTAGGTTCAGTTGTGAAATTGTACACAGGTAAAATCCTTTCCCATATTTTTTCAAGTCTCCTTTCTTCTATCCAATTTTCATCACTGAACAAATATAAATGTTATCTTTTAACCCAGGGGTCCTCAACCACCTGGCTGTGGACCAGCACCAGTCCACAGCACACTAGAAACCAGGCCACACAAATCAGTGAAACCCCATTCATGCATGTTCAGGATGCAGGCAGCGCGCAAAACCATGCTTCCTCCAGTCTGTGGAAAAATCTCTCTCCACAGAACCAGTCCCTGGCACCCAAATGGCTATTTTAACTACCTGATCTCATTCTCTTCTACCTGCTGCGGAAGTGATGGGCAAAAAACCCCATTTTATTAAGCATATCAGAAATAAATAGAACAAAAGGACATTCATAAATATATACTGTAATTCATTCAATATTATGGTAAAACATTATTGATAAAGTACAGCCCCTGTATAAACAAAGGCTGGATTTTGGGGGTAGACATCACCTACGCATGAGCTGTATTTTAATAGAATGAGTTATCTTTTGTTATGATTCTGAATAGTTTGTAACTGTGTTCCTTTGGCAAATAATAAATGTAGAAAACTCCCAATTTTAGATTCTTGACCTTGGATAACACTTGATAACATTGTACTGACATTGGAAAAAGAATTGCATAGTTAACACAGATATGGTATAAGAATATGATAAAGGTACCACTCACTGAATGACTTGGCAAAGAAATTGAAGAATTAGAGCACATGTTATCTAAATCTTTTTAATGTAATTGCTTTAATGCACAATCTAGGAAACGGTTCATTAAAACATTACATTAACAAACATTTCCTAATCTTTTGTTCATCCACTTTCTTTCTTTTTTTTTTAAACAAGTTTTATTGGTTTTTTAATAGGAAAAGGGGAATTGGAAATAATTTCAAATTATAATTTT
>JANHFK010000878.1:96455-113169 GCA_036250565.1 Sibynophis collaris
GGAGGTTTATCTGTGTCATCAAGGTCACCTGAGTGGTGCAAATGGGTGTGGAGCCTTCTTGGAACTGTTGAAAGGACTGTGTTGTAAACTGGAGACCTCTTTGACATCATCTATCTCCAGTTTACAACACAGTCCTTTCAACAAATGGGACGGCTGAGAAGTGGGATGTGGGTCTTACCTTTCAAGCTCTGTCGTGTTCCTCGCCATTGTGTCCAGGGAAACACGTCGTGTTTGCCCAGCGAGGGGGGAGAAGAGATGGCAAGGGGAGCCATGTCTCACTCCACGCATCTCGCTTCTCCCCTGCCCCACCTACCAGAAATAAGTCTTTTTGGGACTCGTCGCGCTGCCGCCACTGCCTCATTGAGCAGGACTCTGCAAGACTTGTGCCGTTGCACACACGAACAGCAGCATGCCGCAAGATTCTACATACTGGTGCAGCTGCGAGCAGCCGGACGCCTGCTGTGCTGGTATGATGAAGCTTGCGGCGGTGCTGTAGTTTGTGCTTGCAACAGCACAACAAGCCTTGCAGAGTCCTGCTCCTGGGCCTTAAAATGCCATTCATGACCATCAGATTTTATTCTCTACAGGCAGTAGAATAAGCTATAACCATGATGACGAACCTATGGCACACATGCCAGAGGTGGCACGCAGCACCCTCTCTGTGGGCACACAAGCCATCGACACAGTTCAGCTCCGCCGCGCATGTGCGTGTCGCTCACCAGCCAGCTAGTATTTGGGTCTCTGCTGTGGGAAGGCCACACATACATGCACGGGGGCATATGCATGAGGCCGTGCACGCATTGCATTTGGGGGTTTGTGTGTGCTTTGTGCACTCGATCCCGAAAAGATTAGCCATCACTGAGCTATAACAAGGTTGAAATAAATGAAATTTATATTTAAATATTTGTGCATAAAAGAACAATGGAATTAATAAAATATATGTTCTGGACTTCCATTTTGTAAAAAAAAAAAAATGTCACAAATACCATGTTCATAGGGTGAGAACGTTCCAGCATCTATGTTAATGTAGGGGTCTATTTTGATTGCAGTTACTCGGAGGCCACATGATTTCAGGATGGTACCTATGCTGCTTGCAATAATTCCTTTGCCAATACCCGAAATGACACCACCAGTTACCAGGATATATTTCATGGGGAAATTATGGATATGCTGTATCACTTGAGCTGGAATCCTAAAAATGAAAAGGTTAGATACAGATATCTTTATTCAAACAGGAAATAACTATCATAGCATGTAATATGCATTTAGCACAGTATGACAAAAATTAAGAATTTAATAAATTCAATAATGACAAGTACATTTATTTATAGTATAATGTAGTTATATATATTTGTCATCCAAATAAACTGCAAATGACAGACAACTAAAATAGCAATAGCATTTAGACTTATATAATGCTTCACAGTGCTTTACAGCCCTCTCTAAGAGTCAGAATATTGCCCCCAACAATCTTTGTCCTCATTTTGCCACCTCGGAAGAATAGAAGGCTTGAGCCTGGTGAGATTCGATCTGCCAAACTGCTGGCAGTCAGCAGAAGTAGCCTGCAGTGCTGCATTCTAACCACTGCACCACTACAGCTAAAGATTTACCAGTTTAACAAATAGTAGAATATTTAAAAAGAAGATGCAGAGATGTAAGATACATGCCACTTCATGCAGGAAGGGATAGAAGGGATCTAGAAATAGATATGCAAGAATGTCAGTGAAAATTTGTGAATGGAAAATGCTGTTGCAATTCCTGTTAGAAAAGAAAAATGCAATATTAGGGATCCTGAGAAAGAAGACATTAAAACAGCCAGGGTTCTTTTACAAAAACAAATGGCATATTTTGAATTGAAATCGTGTCATGTAATTTCAGGTCGATTTACTTTTCTTGGCAATAATGTAAAAGAGGTTTACCACTGCTTTTATCTACGGCAATGTTTCTCAATATTGGCATCTTTGAGATTGTGGGCTTCAGAATTCCCCAATCAGCAAGGAGTTTGAAGTTTTTCAACATCTTTTCTAACCCAGTCTGTATTTTTCATGGAAGTCTCTCATCAAAGTACTAATCAGGCCCAACACCTAGGTCCAAGGTCTGGCAGATGCTGTTATGCATATCTCCTGGGAGCTTAAATGAAGAAAAATAATTTTGATTGATGATATCTTAAACAGGAAATTGCAAAGATGAAAAGTGCAAAAAAGTGCAAATCATGTGTTCAAGAGAACAGCTGAATGTCAAATACCTCTCTTCTTTTGGATTAGATAATGGTAAACACCAAGTAGTCTCAAAGAAGTTTTGGTAGCTGTTTAGTGGTTAGAAGAGAAATATAAAAGATACTTCAGCAGCAAAAAGAAGTAAATTTGCCAAAGATGGTAGGTAATGAAGATGAGAGAAAGCTTGAAGTAGTTAGGCCAAAGGATGCAATGACTTCTGGGACCTATGAGATTCTCCTTTGAGACAATCTGCTGGCAAGAGTTTTCAGTAGACTCATTTTATCATGCATGGTAGGAATGTTTGTATTTGCTGACACCTACTGAGAAAACAAGGAATTGTATATCATGTATTTGACTAATTTTTCTTATTTGTCAAGCAAAGGCAAATAAAAGCAACTAACTACAGTGGCACCCCAGTACTCAACTGCTTTGAAACTCATTGAATTTGGTACTCAATGCATTTTGATGAGAAAATTTTGTCCGAGTACTTGTCATTTGTTTGGTACTCAATGCTTAAGCTAGAATTTGTCAGTGTCTCGTGACTTGTTACCCTTTCCAGCTGAAACAAAGATGATGCATTAATTATCTGGTAGCCCTTGCCCTCTACACATCCCCTTGTAGTCTTATCTTAGCTTCTTTGCTCATTTTATGTGTTTTTGCACTTTTTTCTCATCAGTACAGGTAAAGCAAAGTATCTCTTTTATTTAATCTAAGTATTTATTAATTTTTAGATTTATTTCTAATGTAAAGTAATGATATATAACCCTATCTTTTACATATTATCTTAAAATATGCATTGTTTTTAGTTTGGGAATGCATTCAATTTATTTGCATTATTCCTTATGGGAAAAATTGCTTGGTACTTATCATTTTTGGTACTCATCGTGCCTCCTAGGACCAATTAACAATCAGTACCGATGTAGCACTTATAGACTTAGATGCAGGGGTTCTTCAAATCCACCCTTGGTCATGAGCATGGAGCAAGAAATAGCAAAGGGACTAGTATTCCCATCCAAGGAAGATATATATACTTAAAAAAGGTTTTAGCTTGGAAAAGTGATAGAATGTGATAAAGTTTTATGCATTTGCATATAATGTAAGGAAAGTAAGAGAAAAAAACACTTCATCTCTATCATAATATTAGAACCAGAGGTCATCCTGTGAGACTGAATAGAGAGATCAGAGGAAGCACTTCAACACCTATTGGGTAATTAAACTGTGAGGATTTTCTAAAAGATACAATATCGGTTGCACAAACCAATAGCTTGAAAACAAAATAATATAAACTCAAGGTGGAAAAGGTTATCAATTGCTTCCAGGCATATATTATACCCAATATCTGAGGAAGTATATCTTTCAATACCCATTCCTGAAGATTAACACTAGAAGGGTTCTTATATATGTTGTGGGCTTTCCATTATCAAAGGTCTAAATCAGGTGGTCAAACTCAGGGTGCTAAGATCTGGCTTGCAGAGCTGCCTTGGAAACAGCAAAGGACCGACCCGTGGTCCCTCTGCACGCAGCCCTCCCAGGCTCCATTTTCAGACGCGACAGCCTCCTGCAACCCTCTGCCAGCAAAAATGGAGCCCAGGGAGCCGTTGTGGCCAAAAATGGAGTCTGGGCGGGCCACATCCGGCCTCCCCAGGTTCCGTTTTCACTGACAGAGGGCTGCAGGAGGCCATCGCAGCCAAAAACGGAGCCTCGACGAGTGATGTTGAGCTGGCCATACCCCCTCCCCCAGCCATGCCTCCCGGGACCCCCAATGTGAAACACAACCCTGATGCGGCCCTCAATGAAATCCAATTTGACACCCCTGTACTAAATCATTATTTTAAACACAATAGTGGACTAAATTCATCTAATCAAGAGAGATTTTGTTGAATTCATTCAAGCCTGATCTACAAACTGACTGATGGGACAGCATGATAAATCATCTCACAAACTAGAAAAGGACCAAATATTTTGAGAAAAATATTCCTTTAAACAACTGCATGAAATTGAGCTGATTAAAGATTTTCATTATGAAACGATTTAAAACATCACAGTTGGATTTCTGTGTTAAGCATAATGCCAAGTTAGTGGGGGGTGGGGGTGGTTTACCTTCTTTGTCCCAGTTTCATTAACCCTCCACCTCTATTTTGCCATAACTTTGGATCTTCTTCTATTAAGCTTTACGGATCTTCTTTCCTAGGAAATGCTGTATAGTTTACAACCCAACAAAATAGCAATAGCAATAGCACTTAGACATATATACAGCTTCACAGTACTTTACAGCCCTCTCTAAGCGGTTTACAGAGTCAGCCTATTGCCCGCAACAATCTGGGTCCTCATTTTACCAACCTTGGAAGGATGGAAGGCTGAGTCAACCTTGAGCCAGAGAGATTCAAACTTCCAAATTGCAGGCCGCCGACAGGCAGAAGTAGCCTGCAGTACTGCATTCTAACCACTGCCCCACCGCAACTCTTTAAATAAAATAAACCTCAAACCATTACACCAGTTGATGTAGTTAGAGGATGACTATAGAGGTTCCTTGACTTACAACAGTTCATTTAGTGACCATTCAAACTTACAATGAAAAAAGTGATATGACTATTTTTCACTTATGATTGTTGCAGCATCCCCATGGTTATATGATTTACAGTTGGATGCTTGACAACCGACTCACATTTATAATGGGATTGCTGAAGTCTTGCTGACTGAAGCCACTGTAAACACTGAGACTGCTAAGCCTGGTCCCCACTCCTGGTTTAAGATACTTTGTGGACCTAATTTATGTATAAGGAAATCATTATCAACAAATCAAATGCAATCATATCTACCATGTGCCTAATATATATTGCACTTGTACTTTGACAGATATTTCAGATTTATTTGCCAACAATCCTTTGGAAACATTTTGCATTATTCCTATTTTAAAAAATGAACATTTCTGAGAAACATCTGCCAAGACAATAGACTGCTTATTAACAGCAAAATCCATGATGAAGCATTTTATTAATATAGATTTACTCTTCTACAAGTAGTTACATTAAAAAAAAACATATTTTACTGTTAATCCCAGACAGTAACTTAAACAATTACTATTAGTTCCTATGCATTTTATTCAAAAGCAATGGCCAAAAAATTCATTTTAGAGGTTACTTTAGTGGACATCAATTGCTCTCAGAAAGCTAGATAATTGTAATCATTAATTGTTGTTCCTACTGGAGATCACCAAGGCTACAGGTTTAAACCGGAAGTAAAAAATGTATCAGAAAGGCAGTAACTAACCACTTCTGTAACTCTCCCAATAAAGCTCTCTAGGAGGATCCATTAAATCCATAGACATGAAGCTTGATTAAAGGAACCTATATCTCATCTGCATCCATTTAGATACAATCCACTTGACACTTTCAAAATAATGCATGGAAGATATTTAATTTTAGCTGGCAATGCTTATTTTGCATTCAATATTTTTCCTATAAAAGCTAACGTTTAATTGCATATGGGATTATTTCTTCTGTTATGGATTTGACTTTGTTTTCTTCCAGAAGGGCAAAGTCCCTTAGAATTATGTCTGTGGAGATTCTCAGTTATCCAGGTCACAGTTGTGTCAAATGTGCTTTTTTTCTGCAAAAGGAAACTGGACTGTTTTTTCGAGGAAACTCCATCAGAGAGAGAGAGAGAGAGTTTTTTTCTGAAACTGATGAAGTTTGCTGGATGAGAAACAAAACATTTTGTTTTTCCTCAAGGAAAAAATAGTCCAGTTGCCTTTTGAAGGAAAAAAAAGCACCTCTGAGAGTTACCTTGGAATTATTTCAAATGAACTTTAATTATTTGTTTGTATTTACCACAATTAATACGAGAAAAGAGATTTGAAGGCGAGCAGGGTGAAAATATTACACCAATCACGGTAGATTACAATCCCTTGCAAGCAAGTTGTATTGGACAGATGTATTGACGCCAAACAAACAGTAGTCGATTTATTACGTATCATTTAAGAAACAAAACAAAACGCTTCTCCCTCCAGCGGCGTGGCTTGCCTAGATTTAACAGAGGGACCAAAGGGGGCGCTCATTCGAAGCAGAACGCGCGCGGCCGTTGAAAAGCCGAGATCCCTGGTTCCGCTGCTGACGTACCGGGATGACGTGACAGGCGGCCTCTCACTCTCTTCCGGAAACAAAGGCTGCCTTCCCAGCAACCTGGGCCCGACGCTGCTGAGACCCACAACACAGTTGAAGGGAAGTTTGACACAGTTGCGCGACTTTGGGGAGCGACGCGAATCTTTTAAGATGTTGCGCGGCCTGAGTGGCTGGTTGGGGATGGATTGGGCGGAAGAAGAAGGAAAGCCATCTCCCCCCAAAGAGGAAGCAAGAACTGGCGAAGAAGAGGTTCCGGAAAGAGACGCGCCACCGCCGCACTACGAAGAGGAGGGACTGAAAGGGGGTCAGGACATGGACCCGCTCTTTAATCAGGCCAAGGGGCTTGGCAGTGAGTGTCTCGTTCCTCCGCGAAATCCCGTGGCCAAGAACCCTCGCCCCACCTTACAATACTCTGCTTATGATGTGCTTACAGGTTGCCCTAGCGCAGATCCTACAAATAAGCTTTTCTATAAATTGTTTCCTCAGCTCCCTCTCTTTAGGGCACCAAAAATCTGGACGACCGCTATACGGCAGCAAGAGATATTAAGACCTTTCTGCGCTCGTCAATATTGATTTATTAATTTATTGAACTTGTATGCTGCCCAGAATTGTTGGGAGTGGGGAAGCATACAAATGCAGCATATAAATTTAATAAAGTTGCAGTAGGCATAAGCTGTGCCTGTTTAGCTTCACTGATACTTATTCCCATGTAAATAAGAGTGTTTGGCTATTCCATTTACTCAGTGAAAGTTCCATTAATTTCAGTTAAATGTACTTTGGGTTGCAATTATGGAACTAACAGAACAATAGAATGGAAGGGACCTTGGAGGTCTTGTAGTTCAATCCCCTGCTCAGGCAGGAAACCCTATACCATTTCAGACAAATGTGTCCATTCTCTTCTTAAAAACTTTCAGTGTTGGAGCAAATTGTGGGCAAGTTGTTCCACTGATTGTTCTGTCAAGAAATTTCTCCTTAGTTCCAGGTTGCTTCTCTCCTTAATTAGTTTCCATCCACTGCTTGTCCTGCCTTCATGTGTTTTGGAAAATAGCTTGACTTCCTCTTCTTTGTGGCAGCCCCTGAGATATTGGAACACTGCTATCATGTCACCCTAGACCTTCTTTTCATTAAACTAGATATAACCAATTCCAGCAACCGTTCTTTATATGTTTTAGCCTCTAGTCCTCTAATCATCTTTGTTGCTCTTCTCTGCCCACTTTCTAGTCTCAACATCTCTTTTACATCGTGGTGACCAAAACTGGATTCAGTATTCCAAATGTGGTCTTACCACTTCACATGATCTTGATTCTATCCCTCTGTTAATGTAGCCTAGAACTGTGTTGGCTTTTTTGGCAGCTGCAGCACATTGTTGGCTCATATTTAAGTGATTGTCCACAAGGACTCCAAGATCCCTCTCACAAGTACTACAATTCAGCCAGGTACCATCTACATTATACCTGTGCATTTGGTTTTTCTTGCCTCATTGTAGAACCTTACTTTTTTCCCCATTGAATTTCATTGTGTTAGATAGCGCCCAATGTTCAAGTTTGTTAAGATCATTCTGTATCTTAAGCCTATTGCCTGGAGTGTTGGCTATTCCTGCCAGCCTGGTGTTGTCTGCAAATATGATGAGTTCATCATCTGTCCCTTCATCCAAATCATTGATGAAGATGTTGAAGAGTACTGGGCCTAAAACAGAGCCTTGGGGTACCCAACTGAGTATTTCCTTCCATGTAGAAGCAGTTCCATTGAGGATTACATGTTGAATGCGGTTGGTCAGCCAGTTACAAATCCATCTGGAAATGATAATGTCTAACCCACATTTTTCTATCTTATCAAGTAGTAGTTTCTGGTCTATTTTATGCCTTATTGAAGTCCAAGTAAATTATATCCACGGCATTCTTCTGGTCTACTAATTTTGTCAGTTTGTCAAAAATGCAATAAGATTTGTCTGGCATGATCTGTTTTTGACAAACTCAAGTTGGCTTTTGTTTATGACTTCGTTTGCCTTTAGGTGTTCGCTGATTCATTGCTTGATTATCTTTTTCAGAATTGTTCCAGGTGTTGAGGTAAGGCTGATTTTTCTGTAGTGTCCTGGGCCTATTTTTTTCTTTTTTGAAGATGAGAACTGCATCAGCTCTTTTCCAGTCCTCTGATACTTCCCCAGATATTTGAAAGATATAATTCAGTGGTTCTGAGATCACATTGGCCAGTTCCTTCAGAACCTCAGGGTGTAATCCATCTGATCCTGGTGATTTGAACTTATCTAGGGTTACCATTTTCTTGCCTATTTTAACTTTTTAAATCTGTTTCTTACGGTACTATTTTTTAATAGGTTGGGCTGTTTTTTCCTTTTGTGTACAGACGGATGCAAAAAAAACGAGTTAAGCAGTTCTGCTTTCTTCCTGTTGCTTGTCACCTTCTCCCATTAATGGACCAAATGCTTCCTTGACTTTTTTCTTGTTTGTTATAGAAGCTGAAAGAAGCTTTTGTTGTTGTTGTTGTTGTTGTTATTTTTGACTTTTGTCATAAACCTTAGTTCATTTTGAGCCTTAGCTTTGCTCACTTCATCTTTGCAGGCTCCGGCTATTTGCTGATTTCTGCCTAAGTTATGGGCCCCTTTCCACTTTTTTTATTTGTTTGAATAGCTTGGCGGTTTGATTCCCCTGAGTGAATAAACTGCAGAGGGACAAGAAAGGAGCCTCCCTGGTTTGCCTAATAGCATTCAGGCGTCCCGTGGGTAAAGATAACACCTCCTGAAAAAATTCCTTTTACAGATGCAGCCCGCCGCCTCTGTGATTCCTGGCTAACACGTGCCATACACTAAAAAAAAAAAAATGTTTGAAAGACAAGAAGTCTTTCAATATATCAAAGTTCTTTATGCAGCCATGCTGGTTTCTTTTGAGAGCTGTTATTTTCTTCTTCATTGGTATTGTGCTAATGTATAAAATATTCAAGCACTTCTTCAGGGATGTTGGAATATCCTTTGTATTTGGTTTCTAAACCACATGAAAAAGCAACACACTCCAATTCCATATTACTAGGAAAACCTATGTTTAAAAAAATGTGTTGGTGATGACAGCAGCTATGAATGTTGAAACTAAAGCTTATATACAGCAAATAAGTTTTTGGAATGAAGAAAAATTCAGAATTAACCCTAACAACAACTATAGTTTGTATTATCAATTAATTTTTTAAACAAATTATAGATTACAGGTTACGCTATTATTTAAATAGGATGGGTGAAATCCTTGTTTTCAAAGCCTTGTTTTGTTGGCAGATGAACAAAATAAATAAACTTAGTACAATTTAGATTTTTTTTTGTTACTGAGTTCAGCGAATTTATCATGTACAGTATACTTGGATTTCTCATATTTCTTTATTTTATCTTGAGAAATGTTAGTTTCATATCCAAGGCTGCCCAAGAAATAAATAATAATACCATCCCAAATACAGTTGCTTTCTCAATGTAAGTTAGTTCAAGAATATCTCATGTTATAATAATCTATACCAGGCACCTACCAGAGTGCTTCTTCCTGAATTAATATCAAATTATTTAAAGTCAAGTTGCTGATATGCTGATTTATGCACCAGATTATCAATGATACTGATAAACTCTAGACTGCGTGGAAACAGGCTTCTGTATGAGTTTCCTTACTCCTGACTATTGTGCATTAATTATGCTGCATGTTTTAAAGCATTAGCAGAGATGAATGAATAAATCTAAATTCCTATATTCTTCAGATTCATATTAGCAATTAGTTTCTGAAGTACAGGAAGGACAGTATTCTGAGTTTAAATGATGTCTTATCTCTAAAAGGTTATATCTTCAGCTTTGCTACAACGGCTACAAAAAAGATATCTGAATCAGTTGCTGAAACAGCACAAACTATAAAGAAGTCTGTTGAAGAAGGAAAAATTGAAAATATAATTGATAAGGTATTTTTGTTGTAAATAATTGCCTATAAAACTGATATTTTTATTAACCTACTCTACTTTAAGTCATTTTGAAGGCTTTTAATTTCACAGTTTCAGCAGATGACAGCACTAGACATGATGCTAAGCAGAGTCCAATCAGGAAAATATTTAGATGGGACATCACCATGAAAGTCTAGGTCTGTAGGTTAAGAGTAGAAAGTTGAAAAATCTCCAGGAAGAAGGTAATCACAAACTACTTAAAGAAAACCATATGATAATGTCCATGTAGTCACTTAAACTGAGTTGAGTTTGAAAAAAGGCTTTATGGAATTAGTCACTAGCTTTATCCCTAAGGAGAACTCTTGTCTTTATGCTATTAATCTTACAAGTTTGTTTGTATTAGTTATATAGATAAGTTTGGTAGCAATTAAAATGTATATATGGATAGTCCTTGATTTATGACACAATTGGGACCCAATTTCTGTTGCTAAGCAAGGCAGTTGAGTCTACCCAATATCAGTTTTTTTGCGATGGTTATAAGAATCACTGCAGTTCTTAAGTGAATCATGTGGTTCTTAAGCAAATCTGGCTTCCCCTATTAACTTTGCTTGTCGGAAGTTGACTGGCAAAGTTGCAGATGGTGATCACATGATCCTGGGATGCTGCAGCTATCATAAATAACATGCTGGTTGCCAAGTGCTCAATTTTGATCATGTGACTATGGGAATGCTGTGATGGTTGCAAGTGTGAGGTCTGGTCATATTTACTTTTTTCAATGCCATTGTAATTTCAAATGGTCACTAAAAGAAGAGTTGTAAGTTGAAGACCACCTGTAATTTCATTGTATAGATCACTCAGACTGAATAAAAGAATGAAGTCCTTTTAAATATTATGCTTATTCAATTGCATGTACTCTATTGAGTTTCTATAGAATACAGAATATTTTATATCCAATAAGCCAAAGAGTGTGGTCCAATTCACATGACCATATAGTGAACAAACACATCAGAAATACTTTAATTATAATTAGCTGCTTTTGGGCTGGTTTTCAGGTTTAGATGAAGAAGAAACATGATAGTTACCAGCAAAGAATTTATTTGTTAAATTAAGATATAATAATCTGAATGTGGAGAAATAATGAATTTGAATACTATTGCTATTATCATTGATAGTAGCACAGATTTGATTAGTATAAGGCTCTGCAAAGGGGAAACATTTATTTTCAGAATTCATTAAAAGAAACATGTTGTATCCTATTTGTTTCTGGTATCTACTTTTTAGAAGGTGTTTTGTGTGGCTTAAAAGTATGATAGGGAAATGCAGTAAGCTCACTTTTTATATTTTTATGCCAAAAACTGATTGAAACTTGGACTACCTCTTTTAGAGTAGTAATATTAGTTATTTCTTTTTTTCTCAAGACTTTAAATTTTTACGTGAGTAGAATAAAAAATGGCAAATGCTGGCATTTAAGGGGAAAGGAAAACACATGCAACATGCAGGCACATTCTATATAGTCAGAAATCCCTTTATTTATTTTACTTGTTTTGGGGTACCATTGAAATATATAAATCTTAAGAGAGTTTTAGTTTTCCAGTACCTCCCGCAGGCTATGTAAAGAATGGTGGTCAACTTTTTTTAGAAACTGTCCACATTGTGTTACAATAACAAAAATGTATTTTTGAAATGCTCGTCTAACTTTTTTCATTTTTCATATTTACCTTTTGTTGTAGACAATTATAGGAGACTTTCAAAAAGAACAAGAAAAATTTGTTCAACAGCAACACACCAAAAAATCAGGTATTTTTTGAATTGGCTACAAAAATAATCATCATATTAAAAAGCTTGTAGATTGGACTAGGAAGGTGATAGGATGTTTCCTAACACATAAGCAAAAACCATTTGCAAGATATTTGATGGAACAACATGTGAAAATAGCTGATTTTTTTAAAAAAAAGTCTATCAGAAAAAAATAAGGTTGAGTTTCATATAAAATCTAAAGTTGCATTGTATAAGATGATACAACGAAAACATGAAAAAGCAATATTTATATACTTACAAATTGCAATAATAGTACATTCCTTATTTGTACAACAAATTAATTTTTATGAAAGAAAAAGCTTTTATCTTGCAACTTAATATGAAACAATATCCTTATATAGTAAAGGTATTTAGTAGCGTATTTATGTCATGTTCTTCCTATAATTAATTAAAACAAATATACACAATCTCACCAACTTCAATTCTGTTTTCAGAACACTCTGGATGAAAATGTGTGCATGTGTGTGGGAGACATCCAATCTATGGATATGAATTTTGTTGGTCCTAATTAATAAACCACCTAGTATATTGCATTGGCTCTGATAAATAAACATTCTGGGGTTCTAACTTAATATTAAAGGTCTCAACCACTTGACTAAACTTCATAAAAACGAGCGCAGGCAGCAAAAGAAATTTGACTGGATTATACTTCTCACTGGACATCTTGCAATTCAGATTCATTACTAAAAAAAGGCTTTAATCAAATTATAGCGGCGGGGGGTTGGACTAGATGACCTATAAGGTCCCTTCCAACTCTGTTAACCTGACTAAATCTGAGATATAGGTAATATGTCTGGTCTAGGATAAGACAGTCAGATCCACGCTTCTCCAATTAGCAAAATTGACAGGAATCAAATGTGCATCCAAGATCAGGAATTATATGTAGAAACCTATTACTTGTACATATATTGGGACTGAAGCCATTATTTGTTCTTAGAAAACATCAAAATGCTACAAGAATTATATAGCTTTTCTTCAAAATAAAATGTGTACAATACCTGTATCTTCATGTATATGCCCAATCATTCTGTTTTAGAAATATATGGGTTGGTTATATGGCACAATTTTGCAATTTTCCTCTTACTGTGGCCTTACAGGTTGAATCAGATAATCTCCAATGGGACAAAAGAAAAAAAATGCTGCCTTCTTACTCCTAGATATATGGAATTCACCATAGATTTATGAATTGTTCAATTAACATAATATAGTTTGCTGCTTAATAGTATTACTGGTTTGAGCATTCTTTGATGTACCTTAGCAAGAGGCTTTTCTTACTTGAAGATGCCAGTTGTTCAGTGATCTCTTGTGGCTGAATGCAATTATATAAATATTCCTTTTCTGCTCACAGAAACAGCTGTGCCTCCTTGGGTAGACAGCAATGAAGAAGAAACAATTCAACAACAAATACTGGCCTTATCAGCAGTATGTGGCAGGTTTTTTGCTTTTTATCTTTTGAGCCAGGAATGAGGGGAAACTGTAGTTCAGCAATCATAAACTTCCCATTCCTAGCATAAGCAATTAATTTCTTGAAAACGTACATGTTTGTTACCTAAAGCAGGATTCTAGATATTCAGATATGTAATAACTTCTACAAGCTCTAATACAAATAAGAACAGTCATAATTAATAACTCTATTATGATGTAATTCATTTCTCAAAATAACATCTTGAAAAATATTTTTCCAAGGTAATAATAGCTTTCAACCTCTGTCAACCACATTTTATTTTATAAAGGATAGAAGAAACTTTCTGCGTGATCCACCAGCAGGGGTTCAATTTAATTTTGACTTTGACCAGATGTATCCAGTAGCCATGGTGATGCTTCAAGAAGATGAGCTTCTGAATAGAATGAGATTTGATCTTGTTCCAAAACAGTGAGTGATCTACCTATATTTGATAGGGTATTTCCTAATCACATAGCTATCAAGAAATATCACTTAGCTTGAAAACTACCTATTATTACTATTTGTTTAATTTTTCCTATTAAAATAAGCCTTGATATTTAATGTGTGATTATCTCTTCAAGGCTAGAGTCAATCGATTTAAAACTATGAATGCTATTTTTCTTAAAGGCTTTCTCTATCAGATATTTGTATTATTTCTCACTATGGAAATGATATACATTGACAAAAATGATATACATTGACAACATTTGCATAAGTTGGTATTCAGTTATCTCGATAACTGAATGCAATAGACTTGGATAACAGGACATAAAGTTTGTCGATGGAATCCAGTCTACTAAAAGGGATCTCTTATATTGCGATCTTACTGTATTTTTAGGCAGTGCTAACCTGTCCCCTATTGATGTCAAGAAAATAGCGCATCACAACTCTATGGAGATCTTAGATGAGAGTTATTGCATATATATGAGGGAGAGAGGGAAAAAGAGATCCTAAACTTCTCTGTGTATATAAATATATACACTCAAGAATTTCATTTAATCTATGCAATTCCATCTTTTTGGAACAACATAGTTTATATTTTCCTTTCCACTTTACATGCAAATATATGAACTATACCTAACCAATTGGATAAAATGTGGCTTTCAGCCTGCACGCCCACAACCACACCATGGAAAAATATTGACAGACAATTAAGGCAAATCCTAATACATAAAAACTGTATACCCAGTGTTGTAAAGTAACTATTTACTAACAGAAACATGTGTGCTGTCCTCAGTGTAAAGGAAGAGGTGTTCTGGAGGAATTATTTTTACCGCGTCTCCCTTATTAAACAGTCTGCACAACTTACAGCACTGGCTGCACAGCAAGCAGTGAGAAAAGAAAAGAATGGCAGTGAAGAGGATAGACAGTTAACAGGTAGCTATTGCTTTAAGTAAACATTTAAAAATTTGAATATTTTTTTAAATTCAAGCTTCTTATACCTTCAATTTTATATGAAACATTCCTTAGATAACTGGGAGAAAACCATATTTTTTGCACAAGCATGGTATATTTGATTTGTTATAAACAAATTCAACTTCCTTCTGTAGCTGAAACTGAAACTAAAACTGATACAGTATATACAATGATGTAGTGCCATAGTTATGGTCTAAAAAGAAGATCATAAAAAAGAAATGTCTAACTCATTTCAAAATCTTACTTTGCATATATAATTATTAAATCCATGTAACTATTACACCTTGAGTTAAGAATTTTTTTAAAATTAAAAAATCCTTCGCACAGGGTTTTTACAGTTCTTCTGTACAGTTCCACTATTCATGGCATGCATGTTAGTTCCTTTTGCTAACTATATGAAGCCCCTGCATTCCTACTCTGAAACTAAAGAAAATAGATTGTCCTGTTACCTTTGTAGCCATTTCTGCCTATTTTGCAGCTTTAAAAGTCTGAAACACTACATTGATTAGGCATGACAAGTTTTTTGACAGCAGAGCCAAATTAACAACCTTGTTTTCAGGGCCAAATGTCAGGTTAGTGAGGAACTACAGTATTGTCTCTGTTTGTGGATGTGCAATGTAATCCTGCAGACATGATTCTGATATTTACTACATTTGTTTTCATTACTTAAGGAGAATTGAAAGTGTAGACCTAGTTCAGAAGGCCTGTTACCCCTACTATAAACCCCAGAAAACTTGCATCCTGCTCTTCCACTCCTTTTTCCACTTCTTTGTAAGTCAAGAGAGGCTATTTTAAGCTTGATTATGGTTTATAACAAACTACAGGTAGTTCTAGACTTACGACAGCAATTTAGCCCAAAATTTATGTTGCTAAATGAGACATTTCTTAAGTGAGTTTTGCCCCACTTTACAATCTTTCTTGCCACATTTGTTAAGTGAATCCCTGCAGTTGTTAAATTAATAACATGGCTGTTAAGTGAATCTGGCTTCCCCATTGACTTTGCTTGTCAAAAGTTTGTAAAACGTGATCATATGACCCCAGAACACTGCAACCGTCATAAAGGTGAGTTAGTTGTCAAGCATTCAAATGTAAATCATGTGACCATGGGGATGCTGCAACGGTCTTAAGTGTGAAAAACAATATCATTTTTTTCAGTGCCATTGTAACTTTGAACAGTTTCTAAGTGAACTGTTGTAAGTCGAACACTACCTGTATACTTTTTGCCTCATTCAAATCTGAAAAAAATATAACTTGTTAATACCACAATTAAGAAACCAGGATATCAAATCAGTAACAAAGACAAGCTACCCTTTTATTACAGACTGCAAAGAAAACAATGTATTCCTTTGTTGAAGGAAGAAGAGAAGAAAAACCAGAAGTATAGGCTTGCTATCCATACATGCAGTAGCAATAAATCATAGCTTGGTATCAGTGCCTATAGAATCATTCACATGCTTTAAAACATCAGACATTGTTAGAAAATACCTTCAGAATTTTACTGTATCTATTTTTCTCCTAGATACTGTGAGGCCAAAGATGCCACCTGTTGCGATCAAATCTCAGCTGAAACATCAAGAGGTAAACTTACATTATAGTGCTGATTAAGGTATGCCCTTACAGCAAAGATTTTTAGAACTTCCAAAATCCAAGCTATTTTCTAATTGCTCCACAAAGCCTTTATCTCTAAGAAAACTAGAAAGTAAAAGAAATAAATGTCTGAATTGATATTTAAAAAGGACTAACAGTAGAAACTCTTTTAGTTAGGAGTTTACTTAAAGCTGCCT
>JANHFK010000878.1:115615-143278 GCA_036250565.1 Sibynophis collaris
ACATGCTTAGCTAACCAAAATTTGCATAAGTTATCCATGATTCCGAGTTCATACAATATTTCACTATACATAAATTAGCTAGTAAACTTCATGCTACACTTAGCTAAAACTGTAGTTTGTAGTTCAGTATGTAAGGAAAAGCACAGCTATAATAAATGATTGAGTGGACTCCTTACAAAATTAGCAGATCGCCTAGGGCAGTGATGGCAAATCTTTTAGAGACCGAGTGCCCAAACTGCAACCCAAAACCCACTTATTTATCGCAAAGTGCCAATATGGCAATTTAACCTGAATAATGAGGTTTTACTACCTAAAATAATGATAAACAAGGCAGAGTTCAGCTAAGTGTTCTAAAAAAATGTGATAAATGCACTTTTATGCCCCTTAGGTTTTTTTCCTGCTTTTGAAATATTACGTTTAGCAACAATAAAAAAGAAAAACCTTTGAAATATCATTTATCTTTCTGTCCCTCTCTGTTTCTCGTTCCCTCTCTCTATATCTCTCTCTCTGCCTCTCTGATTCTCTCTCTCTTTCCCGCACCCCTCTCTCTCTGTCCCTCCCTCTCTTTCTCATCTATCCCTCCCTTCCTCCATCTATCTATCTATCTATCTATCTATCTATCTGTGCTCTCCTGTCCAGCTTCACGTGTTGTGTGAATCCAACCACTTGGGCTATGGAGGGAGATGGGAGGCTGGCAGACAAAGCTGCACTTGGCGGAGTTTGCAAGCAGGCTTGGGGGGGAGGGCACTTAGCAGGGAGGGAGAACCCGGCCTGTTTGGTTCGCTTCAGCGCAGGGTGGGAATGCAGAAGGCGGATTAAATCCGTGCCTCTCGGCGTTCAGTTCTCAAAAACTCCTTTGGGGTGACTGGGAGGGGAAGGCAAGGGGCCAGCCAGTGGTGGGATCATCCAACAGGGAGCTGCAGTAGAGTGACGAAAGAGCCCGCGGCTTGCCGACACCCACCCTCTGGCATACTGTGCTGGGGTGATGGCGCACATGTCCACAGAGAGCTCTGCATGCCATCTCTGGCACGTGTGCCATAGATTTGTCACCAGGGGCCTAGGGTGTTGTTTTTTATAGAAAATGGCAGACTTACCTCTACTTGAATTCTACTTATTACCTCTACAATCTAATACACAACTTGCATTCACAATTATTAACACATAATTTTAACAAATGTCATCTGAGTTTAACTGAAATATTTGTTAATGCTTTTCTTAACTGGTGTAGAAAGTTAGCACCCACCCTTTTCCTAGAAGAATGAAATATTCTAGGAAATATTTAAAAAGCAGAATATTATACCTCCTTGGATAAGAAAAGGAGATACATGCTCTTGGAAAGCAGCCCTCACCTTTGTTAATAGCCCCCAAAACACTGGGCCATCTATAAGACAAAAAGCTGGGCCAGATTATCTACAACACAAAAGACCTTCACCCTCAGGACATAATAGGTGCCACCACATGGCACCTGGGAAGATTCATCACCCAATAAGATTCAACCAAGCCTGGGACTCAAGACAACCTACAGAGTTACCCCTGCATGGCCCCACGGGAGTCTGACAACTGATCAGAATACATTTCTTTCACAGGAACAGGAAGCAAGTTCAAAGTCCAAGAGAGGTATAAATCTCTCTCACTCTCTCTTCCATGTGATCTATTGCCCAGGACCTCAAACCATGTGGTCCTGTCCACCATTAAACCATCATTCCAAACAGCCTCCGTGTTTCCAGTGTCTTTCTTCCCACTAGGAACAGAACCCAGATGGACATTTCTTCCAACACTGGAAAACATTGCTACATGCTCACAGTTAGCACAATAACCATTATTTGTTCCAGACTACAGTATTTCAACTAAGTTCACTATACAATATTAAAACGCGTTCCCCCGAAGGATATTGGGTAAATATTGATTTTTCACCTTGAAAGAGCTTCTGAGTGTACCAGGCAAGATGTAGGGTAAGAATCATTCCTCTCCTAATACCTACAATACATATATTGTGGAAGATAGATGAGGGCTGGTAAAAGCTCCACTGCTGTTATAAGTATAATGTAATACCAGCTTATCCCAACTCTGCCCGCGAATAGGAGTAATTGTTTCATAAAGTCCACTTGTTCTTCACGTGGTGCGACGACTGAAATATCTTTTGGAAACAAGTGCTTCACACACCAATCTGTGCTATATGCCTCCTAAGGGCCAGGACGGCGATACAAAGAATCTCGAATTTAAGAACACTCACCCTACTCTATTGTGTTGCACTTCTCTGAGAGAGCGTCTTAAAAGCCAAAGGCACCTTGTAGGAAACATTGGCTTTCAGTCACCGCCGCCGCCGCCATCGCACGCTCGAGAAGAAAACACGGACAAAAAACTACAAATCCCGTGAAGCGTTGGGAAGAGATCACAACTTGAAGGAAAAGCGAAAGCCATTTGTGATCTCCGGGCAGAATCCTATGCGGATCCCTCATGAATACTGGGAGTTGTAGTTCCAAGCTACTCCCATGGTTGTGCTTCATCGGAGTAAAGGCAAACCCCGGATGCAGAGAAAAGCTTCTAGTGATTGGCTGAGCCCAGGGAGACATGGAGGGCTTCCGGTGCGGGCCGACTTGTTTGGATGCCATCTTCACGTTATGGCGGCGCGCACAGCCGGTCCAGCGTGTGTTTAAGACAGTGCTCCCGCGGAAGCCAGACAGGCTGCTGAGCCGGAGTCGTCTGAAGGGGAGGAGGAGGAGGCGGCCCTACGGGTTGGTACGGGACTATTAAAAGGTAAAATATTGTGTTTTCTTTCCCACTTTGCTTGGCGAGAAGGCAGTTGCAGGTGGTGTGCTATAGTTTCAGTTTTGGGAGGTATTTCTGCAATGTCTTTATATTCCCTTGGGAGAATGCTGCACCAGAGCAGGGATGGCTTGCAGCCACATCCTTCTCCTGGAAAGATCCGCAGGAGAAAAAAGGATTGGAAACTCGGGAGCCATGTGCACTTGCTCATCGTGCTCTTTCTCCTGCGAGCGGGAAGAGAAGAGTAACGTGGGGGGATATCGAATCGAGAGTCGCCTTGGGGGCTCGGTGCTCTTAAGTCCCTCTGCCGGGAACTTCTCATTTATAAATGTTGTCGATTCTGCCACATCCACTTTTGATCACTGTATTTATTCTCCTTGTGCGAAATCCAGGTTGCTACTGCTGTACTGCCAAGAGCTGATGAGTCAATTGTGTGTGACCTCTTAAAGACAGGAGGGGAGAGAGGTGTTTGTTACTTGAAATGGCAGGCTGCTTGGGGCTTACTAATTTTGAAGAGGTTTGCTTCTTGCTTTTTTATTTTGAAGGAAAGATCAGCTTGTCAAGGAAAAGAAGTTGTCAAGGAGTACTCTTAGCAGTCTTCTCCTTCTGCCAACCAGAAGAGTTAGTAAAAACACAGGGAGAAGGAACCCTACTTAGAAAATTCCGTAAGATCTCTATATTGTCTGGTTGTCCTTGAGTTCTGCTTTTGGAGATGGAGAACCTGCAACCAAGAATAGGCAGCAACAATTCTTTTCTGCCTCATCCCTTCTGGGCAAAGTGGCAAATAGAGCTAGGCCTGCAGGGGCAATAAAAAGCAGTGGCATTTTCCTATTCATTTTTCTCTGAGCAGAACAACCTAAAAAATTGACAATTGAAGGAGCACACCCACACTGACTTTTTCATTCACTCTTTTCTATCTATAGGTATACTAAATGTAAGTGGTGACCTTGGCCACGATATCCAACAAATAAGTAACCACTTTAACTGAGTGGTGCAGAGTAAAGTAGAAAGTTAAAGATGGTGTTTGCTCCTTGAGGGAGAATTTTCTATGTCTGGCATTGCTGTATTTTGTTCCCTCACAACATCTCATGCATGGAGAACGTTGGGAAAAGTCCAACCAAGAAAACCTATATGTAAAAACTAGGCCACATGTTAAGATATTATGGCGCTTGTTTTGTTAATGATGGTTAACAAATGACAGTCCAAGGTTGTTGCTTGATTGGTGGTAAATGTTTCACTACTTAACTATGTAACATCATGAGTCCTGCAAGTGTGGGATTTGCTTCCTGTTTATATACAGTAACTTACACTTCCTGTAATGATGGGGGAGAGGGTCCTTCATTGATAGTTCTTTGATTCGGGTATTGAACTAGGAAGGAGGAAACCATACCCCCAACCAACACTGACAGGGCAAGCTACTATATATAATTTTATGTAAATAGGGAGTAAACGTCATGCTATCTAGTACTGTTACCTATAGTTGAGTGAGGAAAGGTTTGCAACCAACTAAGCTCAACACCAGAGACCACACTGCAACTCTGAGCTACATACATTCTCTTCTATTTGAACAGCTGTTGTATGTGACCATTATTTACAGCATAAATTGATATTGTAACTCTCAAACATAAATCACTCATGAATAAAATTCATAGGCTTGGGGAGGGCAACAAACTCTCATCAGAAATAGTCATTTTGTTGTATTTAGCCTTTTTTATCACTCAACTTTTCCATTTTAAAAAGAATATACATATACATACACACACACACATACACACACATATACATACATACATACACACACATATATATTATATTCATATTCTAAGATTCTGTAAGTGAACATCTTAGTGAAATTTAATGTATGTGTTTACAAAATTTCAGTAAGGTCATCTAGTCCAACTATCTGCAATGTGCAGGAAAAAAAACCCATCCTTGAGATGTGGCTTTTTTTTTCTTTAAAACTACCAAAAATGAAGAACCCACAATCTCCTGAGGTATACAGCCTTAGTCTTGTAATATTTTCGTTTCAAGAAAATTTTCCTTTTAATTAATCAAGATGTAGGGGTATCTATCTTCATTATTTCTGGACTTTCCATAGCAATGGAACACTGATCATCTTCCCATTTAATCTTTTTATGGGCCTGAACATAGGACTGAATCCCTCAGTCATCTTTTCTTCAGAGTAAACATGCAAACCCCCTATAATTTCTATAGAATTGCCAGCAATATAAACTTTTAAGGCAAAATATTCAGCTTGTTATAGCACACGTTTTTGGGGGCTAGAAATTCAACCCAACTGAATTCCGTTGTAGGAGACACAGGCGAATCAATCAGCAGCAACCGAACATGGTGATTGTAGGCGAAATGTAGCGAGCAAACATTAGTTCGTGGCTTTTAAATCAAAGAACGAATAACAATGCCGTCGCTTAAGTTTCCCGCGTTCCCGCACTCGCCATGTTAGACACTCATTTTCTCCGCAGAGATGGGAATAGGTGGTCGTGAAATCTACCGCGTTCACATCTGCGTGGGGGAGGGGAAAGGGGGGGAGTTCAGCCACAGCCGGGTATTTGGGGGGGAAGAGACAGGAAGTTCCTCCTGCGGCTTAGTTCTAATCCGCTTCACTAAACTTCCGGTTTCACAGTTCGGCTTCTTGGCGGAGGAGGTAGTTGTAGTAGACGCGTTCTTGGTAGCCTTATTCCGTCTCTTTCTCCACCACCATACCTGGGCAAGAGCCCGGCGTTTGGCTGAGCGGGAGGGGTCTCGTTATCCCACCGTGCCGCTTCTCATAGGAGCTCTTCAGAGCGGGAAGGGGAGGCGGTTTGATCATAATCGGATGAAGCTCCTGTCTGGTTCCCCCCCCCCCCCCTTTCGCCACAATTCTAAACGTCGAAGCAATAAAGTTAAGGAGACTTGTCTCCAAGTAAATTCACGGCATTGACCTAGGTCTAGGCTCAACAAGGAGCGTGATTGTTCCCATAGCATCTGCTTATCCTGGCCGTACTGTATCCCGAATAAACATGCGCAGTTTGCTGGTGAAATATGCCTATTTTAGGGGCCTCGAAAGTTTAGAACAATGCGTCTTTTTATTTAATAATTTGAGTATATGTCTCTTCCCAGTGCGAGTTGATTATTGTGAAAAAATCAAAAATTTGTGAGTTTGGAATTGGCAACTAGGATCAATTGGAGGACAGCAAGCATACTACAGATACAATGCTGCAGCAAGCAGAAACTGACTGTGACAGCAGAGAAAATGAAGATGCACAGGAGGTAGATTACATTTCCAAAAACAGAAAGCTGGTGGGGAAAGAATATTGTACCCAAGAGTTGCGGGAGGAGACTCCAGGGAGAGAAGAAACCCGTATTGACCCACCTGATGGCCAGCAAGACTCAGAAAATGAGAAAAACAAAGAAAAAACTTTAGGTACTTATTGCTATAGAAACATAGATTTTTAACATTGAACATATTGTCTTTATTACATATTTAAAACTCCTATGTTCTTAATAACTATATGTCTTAAAACTCATATATTTTATTGAACCTTATTAAATTCAATTTTGATAATTAAATATGTGATGCTTTGCTAGCTGCTTCTCTACATTTCTAAACTTTGTAGATAAAATTGGTTTTTATATGGAAATCAGTATTTGTACCCAATGTGTTTATACTGTGATTATTCAGAAGTTTTTGTTGCCCATTCTCGTCTTGTATGAAAATGTTTCTTTGGCTGAAATTTCCTCATATTTTACATTTTTTATTGTCAATATTCTAACCATGCTTTTCACTAATATGATATTTTCTTGGCCCATAGGAAAAGAAGTATTGTTACTTATGCAAGCTTTAAACACACTTGCTACTCCAGAAGAAAAGCTAGCAGCACTCTGCAAAAAATATGCTGACCTGGTAATATATTTTAGATTTAATATTATAAACATGGATAGCATAATCAACCTTGACTGATCCTGGACAAACTAAGCAAGATTAAATCTAGCTAATATTTTAATGGAATGACACCAGGAAAACCCAGGATCATAAACTAGACTGGGAAATCAATGAAGCATTAGCAAACCACTGTCATATTGTCATATCTCTCATAACTCCACATAATTCAGTGGAAGCTTGACTTTATATAAGCAGCTGCAAATTAAATCTGTCAAGAATATACTTAATGGATAGATTCCCTGGAATTTGTCTAGTACATCTTGATTACCATATTTTTCCATCTATAAGACATCCCATGTATAGGATGTCGTCCCCCCCCCTTTCTTACCCAAAATTTAGAAATCAATATTTGAAACATGAAATAGAAGACATTTATTTTGTACGTAAGACATTTCCTTAGTACTGGTATTTATTTTTTTGTTTTCGGACATTTTTATGGGCTCAGAACGCTCCGACATTACCACTCTCTGTCGAATCTGGGCACTGGCTACATGCTTTCTGCAGCATCAGCTGACGTCACTTATATAAGGCACATGATTGGAGGAAACCTGTTAGCTTGTCTCTGCAATCGGAAGTTTCGCCCGTGAGGCTAGTTTGCAGATATCAGCAGTTTTGCAACTGCGGGTTTGGCCCCCTGTGTATAAGATGCTGCTCCATTTTTAGGGAAATATTTTTAAGAAAAAATATCTTATACACAGAAAAATATGGTACTTAGAGCATTTAATATTAAAAATAATACAAAGTTAGTCATCTGGAAGGAAAAAATAACAAACTGAAAACAATTATCAAGTGCTATTGTCTAATGTAATGCATCAGATAGCAGATCGTATATCTTTAGCACTCAGTGTCTTCCTTTAATGATCAAGAAATTAACAAAATGATCAAGAAATTAACAAAATATTTTTCCTTTCCTATCCTGGTCTTTTGAAAAATGATTTTCTCTAGTTCTTTATATAATCTAAATAGATTAGATTATACCCTATTCTAAAAAAACCAGGAAACAGAATAACTGAATTGGAAGGGACCTTGGAGGTCTTCTAGTCCAACTCCTTGCTCAAGCAGAAGACCCTATACCTGTAATGGTGAACCTATGGCACACGTGCCGGAAGTGGCATGCAGAGCCATCTCTTCGGGTATGCGAGCCGTCGCCCGTTGCTCTTCTGGGTTCTGGTGAGCCAGCCAGCTGGTCTTCACCAGCACAGAAGCGCCAGAAACCAAAAGAGCAGCCACCCGGTGCGCATGCACGGGCCAGGAGGATGATCTTCTGGTTTCTGCCGTGCACATGCACAGCGGCCACCTGGTCTTCTGGTTTCTGCCGTGCATGTATCTGCAAAGACCAGCTGATCAATGTGCATGTGCGCACCAGAAACCAGAAGGTAATCTTTCCGGCGAGCGCATGTGCACCGGGTGGCTGCTCTTCCAGTGCTCCCTCGTGTGTGAAGACCAGATGGCCGGCACGCCAGAACCCGGAAGAGCAAGGGGAGCAAGCTGCCAGCCAGGATGTGCAGGCTGGGGCTTCCCTCCCTCCCCACCTGAGCGGGCTTCTTGCACGGCCCCAGTCCTCCAGCCTGCAGCATCAACGCACATCCAGGGTCTGGAGCACCTAGCCAGCACAGGAGCAGCAGGGCAGCGTTTGCTGGCTGGGCAGCTGGTAGCCCAGCCCTCTGTTCATGCTGCGAGGGGGGGGCAGTTCTTGTGCTGCTGCTTCCTATCAGGATGTTGAAGCAGCCAGGAGGAAAAGGAGGAGCCCCTGTTGATGAGGCGAGCTGCCCCAGGAGTGCTGGAGGAGAGCGCACTCCCCATCCATGGAGACACCGCCGAGGGGTAAGAGGTGCACCGACTGGGAAGCAGACGGAAAGGGCGGTGGCTGCGCTGGCTTGTTCTCGGTGGCGGGCTGGGGGGGCGCTTCATCCTGGACAGAGTTGGAGCAAAGCTTTCCCACCTGCTGGCCCCCCACCTGAGATCCGGGAATGCCAATGCCCCTTAACTCCGAGTCCAGGAAGGGTCTCCGGCTTTCCAGCGGTGGGAGGCAGCATGCCCTGCCCAACTCTCTCCGTCTGGGGCTGCGTAACTGGGTCGTCGGTGAGCATGTCCCGCCACCCTGACGGGGGACGGGACAGGCAGGGAGGTGGAGGACCCCCAAAAGGCCAGGTGGAGCTGGCGCATGTGCACTGGACAGCTTGTCTTCGCACGCTTATGCATGCAGGAAACCGGAAGACCAAGTAATTGGCGCAACCAGAAGATCATCTGCTCTTTTGGTTTCCGGTGCACGCACGCTCCCCTTTTCAGCACTCAGTCCCAAAAAGGTTCACCAACACTGCCCTATACCATTCCAGACAAGTGGCTATCAGTCTCTTCTTAAAATCTCCAGTGATGGAGCACCCACAACTTTTGAATACGAGCTGTTCCATTGGTTAATTATTCTCACTGTTAGAAAATGTCTCCTTAGTTTTAGGTTACTTTTCTCCTTTATTACTTTCCATCCATTGTTTCTTGTCTTGCCTTATGGTGTTTTGGAAAATAGGTTGGCCCCCTCTTCTTTGTGGCAGCCCCTCAAATATTGGAACAAGGAAGGGTAGCCCCTCAACCTGTCAGTTCCTCAGATACTTAAGGTTTTAAAGGGCCATAACAACATCTTCAGTGGTGTCCAATTATCAATCATTAATCAGTGCATCTTTCAGTACATGTAACATGTGTACTTGGTATTTGGACCCTGTTAGCAAGCAACAGTTGTATTTTGTCCCAGTTGCAATTTATGGACATTTTTCAGCTTCTTTGACAACTTATTGCAGTCATCAAAACAAGATTGACTGCTGGCACATTAGCCTTAATTGTGAAAAGAAAAAGAAAACTCCTTCTCACTACTGCCAGCTGAACTTCAAAGAACATTCACTAAACTGCACATATGTTCTTTTAGGACAAGTATATTTCCATTAAACACAAGTTGCTCTTTAGTCTCTGAATCTACTCTCCTACTTACCAGTAGCACTATCTTGTCTCGGTTTAATTTCTATTTGCATATTCTTATCCATCCCAAAATTGCTTTTTCAAAAGGCAACTTGTTTTGGAAAAACAAAGTCCAGTTGCCTTTTGAAAAAGCACCTTTGGGGCTAATAGATTAACAGAAACATTGCAGCTCTGAACATAGAGTGTGACTTAGTTTTCATGACACCATTTCTGTGAATGAGATTCTCTGACTCTGGTAAAAGTCAGCTGTAGAAGCTGTTGAAAATTGATCCTAGTATCTGAATGACAGGATAATCATTGTATGGCCTAGGATTGGAAGCGAAGCATGGAGCTGAAGTGAGTTAATATCTTCATAATTTAAAAAGTGAACTAAACTCTAACAAATGTGCTACTTCCTGCACAGGTATCTTCACAAAGTGCATTAAGGAGTATCTTTGCTTGAAACAGTAAAGTAACTCAGTGCCACTGTTTTGTTATTGTTATACATAACATATTTTTCGGAATATAAGACGCACCTTAGTTTTGGCGAAGGAAAATAAGAAAAAAGCTGATTGGCCGGTGAATCGGAATACCTCCAATCAGCTGTTCCCAGAGGTTAATTTTAGCAGCAGGTTGGTTGGTTGTGAGCTCTGTGCCTTGCTTATTTTTGCTTTCTGCCTCTGAAACCTCTGAAACTCTGTTTCAGAAAAGAAAAAAAAATCTCAAAGCCTCCGAAACAGCTTCAGAAAAAAAGCATTTGAAGCTCTGTTTAGGGCTTCTTTACTAAAACTTCCTTTAAAGGCTTTTTGCTCCATTTGGAGGCTTTTTTCAGCCTATGAAAACTCCATTTGAGAGGCTGGTCGTGGCTACTTTCAGAGTATAAGAAGCACCCAGATTTTCACCCTCTTTTTGGGGGGGGAAAGGTGGGTGTTATACTCTGAAAAATACGGTATATGTGCATGCATAGCTGATTCTTTTCATTGGTATCCTAGCAGAAGATTCTTTAAATATTTTTAAAATATACTTGACATACAAAAGTGACATTTTAAAACTATAATTAAAGCTTATTATTTGGGAAAATAGAAAAAAGATGCCAATGTTATCATAATAAAGATATGTGTAGTAAGAGCTCAGGTAATGGAATGAATTGATTTTTGCTTCATCCTCAGCGTTAGGTTACAGACTAAGGATAGATAAACTGCATATTAGAAAACTAGCAAATTCAAATGCACATGTTAGGTCTCAAATTGAAATACCAGAAGTTAAATATTCTCGTTCAACATAACTGAATTCAGATATGTATTTTCTCTTTCTTTTTCATTTAGCTAGAGGAGAGCCGAAATGTTCAGAGACAAATGAAGATGCTGCAAAAGAAACAAGCACAGGTTGTAAAAGAGAAAGTGCACCTGCAAAGTGAACATAGCAAAGCAATTCTTGCACGTAGCAAACTGGAATCTCTGTGTCGAGAACTACAACGTCATAATAAGACTCTCAAGGTTAGTTTTCTGCAGTAATATATCAATAAACCTGAAACAAATAGTTCTCTTCAAAAAAGAAAAAGGATGGCTATATGTTTTGGAGTTGTAACAAAATGGGATTAAGTGAAGAGGATGACTATCCTAGATAAATTTGTTATTTTTTGTTCGGGATATATTTTTAATCAGGTGTCTTTTCAGAGTGGTAAAGATGTAGAGCTGCCTATTCCAAGTTGCCCATTCTTTCTTGATCCTGGTATTCTTTCCTCTATTTGCTAGCAAATTGTCACTGTAGGAATTGGGATGCCATGATCTTATTATTTGAATATTTGATATAATCAATCATGATGCAATTAGAAAAAGCATATCCATGAATAAATATTTTCAATTCCTATGAATAAATATTTCCTCTTCAATTCACATTTTAAAAATGAATATTGAAATATTGAATATTGAAAAAAATGTTCTTTTTTTCTAGTTATTATAAATATGAAAATAGTTTAATAGTAAACCATCACTTACAGAAGTTGGTTCTTTTCCTGTTACTCTAGAGTCTCAACATCTTTCCAAGGCATTATAAAGTGGAATTAACACTTCATGTGATCTTGATTCTATCCCTGTGTTAATGCAGCCTAGGACTGCATTTGCATTTTTTGGAAGCTGCAGCACACTGTTGGGTCATATTTAAGTGGTTGTCCAGGACTACTAGATCCCTCTTGCAGTTACTGCTGTTGAGCAAGATACCACCTGTTCTATCCCTGTGCATTTGGTTTTTCTTGCCTAAGTGTAAAACAGTATCTTTCATACCATTGAATTTCATTTTGTTAGATAGGGTTCAGTGTTCAAGTCTGTCAAAATCCTTTTGGATCTTAAGCCTATATTCTAGGGCAGGGCTGTCACTCGTGGCCCGCAGGCTGGATGCGTCACGCACTGGCCATGCTCACACCCCATTTAGCAAAGGGAGAAAAAGTTCTGATAAGTCACATGACATCACCATGACAACGTGAGTTTGATACTCCTGTTCTGGAGTGTTGGCTATTCCTGCCAGCTTGGTTTCATCTGCAAATTTTATGCACCCCTTACAATTCCCTCATTTAAATCATTTATGAAGATATTATGAAGAGTACTGGGCCTATATGATACTGTAAAAGTGATACTGTACTATTATGTGGACTTATAACAGCTAATTTGACTACATTGTTTTCATGTTTGTCTGCTTCATATCGGGAACATGTCTTCTGTAGGGCGTTTTGACTTCAAGTTAGAAACAGTTGGTTCATCACTGCTAGCAACAGCCAGCTCTGAAAGACATGGTCACCTTCAAGTTTCTCTGCTGACTTTCATCAGAAGCAATTTAATTTGAAATGAAGTTACTTATAAGCAGCTTTCTTTTCCAAGCTCAAGTTCACTGTTACCATATTTGTAATTTGGAAGCCTTATAAAAATGGTGTCCCAGTTGAAATCAGAATTTTTAATGTATTGGTTCCGAAAACAAATCAGTCTTCATACATATTTGTCAGATGAAGTGATGAAAGAATTTGAAAATCAGTATAATTCTAATATTTTGAGATATTAAGATGAAGCTGGGTTACATTTTTTTTCTGTTGGCCAAAATTTAATTAAAAAAATGTGTTTATAAATGGATTTTAATCTCTTTGGGCAAAAGGAAGAAAATATGCAACAAGCCCGTGAAGAAGAGGAGAGACGTAAAGAAGCAACAGTACATTTCCAGATTACATTAAATGAAATTCAGGCACAGCTAGAACAGCATGGTGTACACAATGCAAAACTCCGCCAAGAAAATATTGAACTGGGGGAAAAGCTGAAGAAACTTGTGGAACAGTATGCACTTCGAGAAGAAGTAAGTAAAGTATTCTAATACTTCATTATGCTACAATACTCATAGTAAAACCTCAAAAAATATCTCCCCAATATTAAGGAACAGGTTTAGAGAATAAGCATCTACAGAGATAGATTAGGTGAAGAATTGGCCTAACATTATCCATTCAGCATCCATGCTTATTGATGTTAGCTTATGCCTTCCCAAGTCTGGTGCAGCATCCAAATAACTTCTTATATGTTTTTCAGTTCAGCATGGTTCATTATAAATAATAAAGATCATGTTAGTTAATTCAAGAAGATTCAGGAATTCACCATGATTGAAGGAGAGGGCACACAAAAGAAAAATAGCTTGTGAAACATTTACTCGACATTTAAAAATTGGTTTTTAGTTTGATTGCAGTTATGCTTTTCTCTAGCACATGGATAAAGTCTTCAAGCATAAAGAACTGCAACAACAACTGGTGGATGCCAAGCTTCAGCAGACCACACAGCTTATAAAAGAAGCTGAGGAAAAACATCAGAGGGAGAAAGATTTTGTAAGTGTTTTTCAGAAAGCTTAAGGTGAAAGAATTATTTAGTAAGTTGTTACAATATGTTTAGACTTTTTGTTATTAGAACAAGCTGCAATTCTGTTTGGTTTTTGATTGTATTGTCAGTAGGCTATGTAGATTAATGGGTTCTTAAATTATATGCAGCATATTGTTGCAAGATAACTTTTTAATAATATAATGTATAATATAGTTTATGTATGCAGGCTCTATGCCTGTTGACCCTATTCCATTTTCCAAGATACAGGTACAATTTTATATAGGTATATAAATATCAGAAGTATAATCTTTCCTGATATTAAGGTATTCTAGACAGAAAATCTTTTCTTTGTCCTCAGCTGTTAAAAGAAGCTACCGAATCTAGACACAAATGTGAACAGATGAAACAGCAAGAAGCCCAATTAAAACAGCAGGTAACCAATTTAAATTGTGATTAGTAACTTAGCTATTAATCTATTAAATGAAGTTGGAGAAGTTTCTTAAAAATTGAAATTATTAAATCAGATTGGAAACCTAAAACAACTATTTGGGAAAGGAATACAATAATTAGGCAATCGTTTCCCAAAGAACTAAGCCTCAGTGTCAGTCACCAGATATTAGTCACCCACTGTTGCTATAGTTTGAGGCTACATTAACTGGAAATTGCTTCTGTAATCCTGAAATCTATATGGTAATCTTACCTCCAAGGTAATTCAAGTTGTTGCAGGCCTAGTCCATTTAAAATACGTATATTTACTGGCTGATTTCGTAGACAAACCAGATTGAGAAGAACGTTTTTATAATGAGCATAAATACACAACTTTTATACAAAATATGCAATTACAATTGTATTGTAATGCCTTTCAAATTTATGCCAATTTTTCTTGATGTGACAGGGCAATTATTTTTCACACAGTAGCTCTATTTTATTTATGCTGCTATGTAGAATTCTTTTTGGTTAAATACTATATCAGATGAACTTCTAAAAATCATGTGATAAACCCACACATTTTAAACCTTCCTTGAAAGTCCACTGGTTTAGTCTTTGTTCTTTTATTGTTCAGCTAAAGTCTAAATGCCCATACAAAATTATTCATGTCTTCATCTTTTTTGCTAATACTTCATTCTCTTGGAACTAAGGATGTAAATGTATGTCATAATATAAGTTTTTTGAGTGTTGTTATTTTGATGTAATCTTATTGTAGAAACCTGTACCTCAGCTTTTATCTTTTGAAAGCTAACTGGGTTTTTAAATCAGTCTAGACAATTTAAGTCTTCACATAAGACCAAATCAGCCTTTAATTATTATTTTTTGCTATTTTCTACATGATATCTGTAATGAGTGACTAGTGTAATTATTATGTAAATAATTATAAATTACACTTAAACATTGTTATTTTTAGCTTTCTCTTTACATGGATAAATTTGAGGAATTCCAGACAACTATGGCAAAGAGTAATGAACTTTTCACAACTTTCAGACAAGAAATGGAAAAGGTACTTTATTTCCTTATCTATTTGCCACAAGAAAAATTTGTAGTGTTTCTGATTTGTCTATTTATTAATGGATAAATAAACCTCACTGAACTCAGTGGAATTTACTTAAGGGAATGCAAGATATATCCGGCTGAATCTTGTCTCCTGGGAAATTATGTTTGCTTCCACCTTATCCGAACACAGCTTTATGTATTGCCTTGAGTTTAAACATCTCACCTGTTTTTGAGATCTTTTTCCATTCTATCACTCATTTTTTTCATTCCTTCTCTCATTCCATTCATTTTAATTTTATATATTTCATTCCTGTTCAGTCTCCTGCATTTTCCCTAAATATGATGAGCATTCACTTTCCTATTAAATTCACATTCATTCAGCACCCATTCATTGAAGACTTTCATCACTTCTTATTTTATCACACATATTGAAGTACCTAGTTCCCATGATTGTTTTTAATGTCTCTCCTGACATACCTAACTCTCAGTTCCATAGAGCATATACAGAAGCATAATCTTCAATACAGTACAATATCAAGTTATTGTGCTGTCCCACTCAAACACACACATAAGTTTAATTTAGTGGGTTTATTAATATTCCCCCACAACTCCCTTCACCAAAACCCCAGAACTGTCCCAATTAATCCAGCCACAAGCAGACCAGTGCTAATCCACAGAGCAGTGGCCATTGAGTCCACAAGGCACTTGAAAGTTTCCCAATCTCAAAGTAAACCCACAAGGCAAAATTAAATCCACAATACAAGAAGATTTACAAGGCACAATTCAAGTCATGTGTCAATCTAAGCAAGAATCACAATGAGCAGAAAACACACAGGAAAGGAACATGTTCCCAGCATCATTTCCATCTGTCTTCTGGTGCAGCCCATCAAAAAGGGCAAGGCTTTATCCTCATAAGTAATATGGCTGACCTTCTTTACTCCTGCCCCCTACATGTTTCTTGGATCAGTGCAGAAGGCCTCTTCCTCATCACTGACCTGCTGCAGTTGCATGTTTTCTCCACCTGAAACCTCAGGGCTGTCCTGCTACAGCTGTGCTTGAGCCGAATCCCTGTCGAATGGTTGCTTGGAGCCATTAACCAACTCCCCTCCAGATGTGCTGGAACTGCTTCATCTTCCTCCGAACTGACATCTAGAGAGATATCTAGGGAAGCGTCCCATGGAGTCATCACAACTATTTTTAATTATTTCAGTAAATATTCATTTCTTGCAACAAACAACATTCCACGCACCACCTTTTATCTAAATTGTACATCTTATTTTCTTTCCCATTTTTAATAAAAAAATTATCAAAGTATACAAATTCATATACGTACTCTGTTTTTTGCCATTTATGTGCAACATTTATGTGCAACTTTATCATTCACCCAGTTATCACAATTTTTGATTAATTTTCTCAGTCCAATTTTATTTGTGTTAATTTGCCAATTTTATCACACGATTGTCTTAACATTTGCTTGAAATTATCTGGGTTCTCAGACCCTTTATTTTTGTTTGTAAAAAGATTGTGTATTTTGTTTTGAATCTTGCGAAAGAAATGCAACTAATCTTTTTAAAATAAAAATGAGATTTAATCTCAAGAGATTTGGCAATCTGACAAACAATAGATTAAAATGTTCATTTCCAGCAATTCGTTAAAAATCAATGTAATTAATTTCAGATGACCAAAAAAATAAAAAAACTGGAAAAAGAAATAGTAGTGTGGCGTACAAAATGGGAAAACAACAACAAAGCTCTCTTGCAAATGGCTGAAGAAGTGAGTATCAGTTTCCATTCTTAAAAATCAAAATGCTACTTCTGGTTCTTATTTATAGTCTGAACTACCCTGATTCCCCCAAAATAAGATATCTCCTTATAATAAGACCAGTCGGGCTTTTGAGCGCATGGCAATAAGGCCAAGTACTTATTTCAGGGTTCAAAAGAATATAAGACAGGATCTTATTTTCGGGGGAAACCCTGTAGATGAAATTCAAAAGTTACTTAATTAACAAACAGTATTTCAAAGAATGTAATGTGATTTACAGGGTTTGCTTATATTTTAAACTAAAATTTTGCTAATGCTATGTTCCATAAAAAGATGTCACCATCTTCGTAATAAAAATTTATTTGGTTTGTATCTGAATGTTTTCAATCATCAGGAAAAACACTGAAAGTGTTTTTGTTTGTACAAAATAAGTTGTATATCACTTTTATTTAAACCATCTAGTGAGTGGGGGTTGCAATACTATTCAGATTAGAGAAGGAGACTTTTACATGGGAAAATAAAACTTGAATACACCAAGAAAAGGGAATTGGAATTGTGGTCCCCTTACATTACAGATTCTGAATCCGTAACTGGCCAGTAAAAAAGAGTGACCATAAAAAGGTTTTTGGTTTTCTCATTTGCTGTTTTAAGAGTTTTGAAATACATTGTGTAAAATTCATCTGAATCCTCTATGCTATCTTGTTTATTACAGAAGACAGTTAAAGACAAAGAATACAAAGGTTTTCAAATAAAACTGGAGCGTTTGGAAAAGCTATGTAGAGCTCTTCAAACAGAAAGAAACGAGTTAAATGAGAAGGTGGAAATTCTTAAAGAACAGGTTTCTTCAAGAGAAGCAAATGTGGATCTAGCTGTACCTGTATTGCAATCATGCACGCTCAACTCTCATGAGAAGCTGGAGATTTCTGTTAATAAAGAACAAGAAGGAATCCAACCAGATATCGAAACAAGAGTGGCAAATGAAGGCTATGAAAAAACTGTCAGTTTTGTTTCCATTCCTACCACAGATTTTGTTGACTAAAATGTAAACACTGTATTAAGAGATATATTTTGTGTATAACTTTAACTGGTGGTGGTAACTATTAGTTTTGTGGTGAAAATTTTCTTACTTTTTCTACCATATCTGTATTTTCTTAGAACAGAACAGAATTTGCCTGGTACAGGAAGCTGCATAGCAGCTATTGAATAGCTTATCTATAAAAAGAATCCACAACTGTATTGCACATTTGCATTTTTTTTACAAAAGAACCCCATTAAGGATGCATGCAGTGTTTTTCTTCTTATTCAGTAATACATTACTGTATCATCTAAGACCCATGTAAAGTTTTGTCATCATGTTAAGGGAACAATTTTGATCAGTGTTTGAGCTTAAATCTGTGTAGTAAATTAAAATTTAAAGCTGAGGTGAGGTTACCAAGCAGTCCAGTAAAATACAATTTGGTGTGTAACTAGCCATACTGATACGAAAAAGCTGAAAAATCTTACAGGGTTTAGTGTAGCTGCCAACTGGAAAAACAGGGTGTACAATTCATATTTCTCAGGATTGTCTGATAGTCAGTATAAATTAAATAACTGTTGCCCTTTCTGTTATATTGAAGGAATTAAGACAGAAAGCAAACTTTTGATAATTTCTCTAAATAGCCACTAACTTAAATCTGGATGTATTTTGAATGTACTACTGTTGTCGCAATGGTTTTTTAAAAATAAGCTATAATAAAAAAAACTGCTGTCATAGTTGCAGCTTATTAAATGCAACAAGATTTTGGTTAGTGGTTGCTAGATTAAAATATATAATCTATGGGGGCAGGGTTTTCTGGGAATTCTTTCATTCAGTTTGATGCCTACTTATTAGTGTGGAATAGTGAACATATATAAATGCATCATCACTTAAGAATGATTGCAATGAACCACACTCAGTATGGGAAATCCTAAAGTGTATATTTCACAGGATACACATTCTTATAAAAACTGGTCTGTCCATGATAAAGTATATAAATTATATTATTTATCTAATCCAAAATACAGGAAAACATTCTGGTCTCAACCATTACTTTGTAAAATGAAGTCTTACTAGACAAAACATACATAAACAGAAGTGCCTTCTGATATCTATGTTATTTGGAATTTGGCACTTCGGTATTTATGTTGCTAATAAATGCACAGCATACAAGACTCCACATGTTTTGTACTGTGGTTAGAATTATGAATGTAGGTCAGTTGCAAAAGTTTAGGTATCTCCCATAATCTGATTTTTTTTTTAAGAAAAAAGGGACCAAAAGAGTGCTGCTAGGTTACAAGCTGCTGTTAACTCTGCCTACATATATCAGCTTTCTAGTTGTTCTGTTTGTAATGTAAAAAATACCAAATTTTGGTACCTAGTTTGGATTCACTTTTTTGAAGCTTTTCTTATTTAAGCACATTATTGATAAATTCTCTCTTTATCTGCCTGTATACTCTTCTTACAGTTTAGTTGCAAATTATTTGAATTTAAGGCTTTACTGATGTATTACCCTTTTACCTATACAATATCCTAATTGAAACAAAGATTGAAGAAAACCTTTGGGATATTTGTAGCTTTGAGCAAAATCAATTGACATTAATAGTGGACTTGAAAAGTCCTGAATTGGAAACTGGCCACTTGTATTTTGTTTCTTAAAATGTGTTTGCATTTTCTTTTGTATGAATTCCAAGTTCTGTAAGGTAAGCAGTTGACGTATAGTGGAAAATACAAAGCCCAATTACGCTGTCGTAAGCATAAGAGACACTAGAGAACCTTTCATCAAACAAATCTACAGCTAGAAGTGCAAACACTTTGAACTTGTAGAACAGTGTGAAACAGCTGAGAAATTGGATAGTGAAACAATGCATGTTGAAAGTAAAAACTGCAGATATTCCCTCATAGGTACTATATTTTGATTAGTTTGATCTATGTCTACAATTGACCAAAGTAGTTTTTTTTAATCTGTTGCAATTATAGATGCATAAATTGAAGCTATTGAAATAATGACGGCTTTTCAAAAAACATGCTCATGCATTTTTTTCTTCAACTTTTTCTTCAGCCTAAATGAGGGTTTTGTTTAAAATCTCAAGACATTCCATGCATTGAACAATAGAGGGCTAGTACAGGACAAGCTCATTACTTGTCTGTTGCCATACAGTGATATACTGCACTGCCATTTTTCTGCTGATTTGTTCAATGTACTTTAGTTGTACAACTCATGCTTATTATAGGCACCTAGCTGTGTGTAAATTGATAATCATGTGCTTATAAACACTGAAAGCTATTGCTTATACCGTCCACTACTTTATACCTGTAGTTGATTTGCATTCAGTGTGCTCAGTATACAGGGTACACAATTTTTACTGTTGTGTAACTTGGGTTTCAGATATTTAGTAAATAGTTAAGCCCTAGAATTATTTGGAATATAAGTACATACATGCACATTTTATGGCTGTATCTTTCTATTCCATTCTTTTCTTACACCTGGTTTTGTTGCAGTTCAATTCTCAGGTGTTACAGAAAATCTACCTCTTCAGACCATAGATGGAAATAACTGTGAAAAGTGATGCAGAACTTTAGCTTGTGCTGAACGCTGCTTTATTATTGCAACCCATACCCATGAAAAATGCTGACTAAATAGGCACTCTTGGTTTTTGCTTTTCAGGAACATTTTGTAGAAATTTTTCACTAATGTGAAACTGAAATCTTATCTACTCCATTCTGTGTAGATTAAGTAAATGTGTGCTTAATATATTAGACTCTGTGTCTTTTATTCTAAATTAAGATTGGCTTTGTTTTTGTCAATACTGAATTTGTCCACAGATGTGTGATCATCATATCATTGCTTGAGTTAAAATGCCTTAATTGTAATGATGACATTCAGTTTTCTGTCTTTGGTTTGGTATCAAAGTTAAAATAGAAATTAAAACTCTTTAAGAGTTGAGTGCCACAATGAAACAATGTCTCCTGTAGATAATAAGATGATGTAAGTAAGATGATGACAGTGCTATTATTCCTAATGTTACTAAAGACTTTATAGCCTAAGACGGTGATAGCGAACCTGTGGCACGTGTGCCGCAAGTGGTACGCAGAGCCATCTTTCTGGGCATACGAGCCATCGCCTGTTGCTCTTCCGGGTTCCAGCATGCTGGCCAGCTCACCCACGTGGGAGTGCCAGAAACCGAAAGCAGCTGCCCGGTGCGAATGCACGCGCTGGGAAGATGATCTGGTTTTCAGTCTGTGCATGCATGCCGGTCACCTGATTTTCCGTTTTTTGGTGTGCATGCACGTGTGAAGACCAGCTAACCAGTGCGCATGCGCGTGCCAGAAACTGGAAGATCAGCTTCCCTCGCTCCGCCTGAGAGGGCTTCTTGCGTAGTACCAACACGCATCCATGGTCCAGAGCGCCTGCTTGTTGCTTTGATGGCTGGCATGGTGGTAGTATCACTTGGACTCACCAGTGCAGCACGGGCTATGCAGCCCAAGAGCAAAAGCTAAAGAGCCAGCAGGCTGGGTTGCTGCCAGGCAACATCGACCCTTGCGTGCTCGTCGCCTTTTGTGCACACACTGCGGAGTGGGGCCTCCAGCTGGAAGGATCACAATACAGGAATATGGCTCAGGATTAACAAAATAACAGAGTTGGAAGCAACTTGGAGATCTTCTGGTTCAATCCCTTGCTCAAGCTGGAATCCCTGTAACATTTCAGACAAAACAGTTCAGATTTTATAGACAACTATATTTTCTCTCGAACCAAGATGACAACATAACATTCTGCCAAAAAAATGCAACTACAAATGTGCACACTCGCCCACAATATACGGTAATCCATCCCCATGCATGTATAATTTATGTATTCTTTTAGCATTTCACTTAAACCTAATTGTATTCCCTCACATACCAATTTGTAATTCCACTACAATTTTTCTCCTGAAGTGTCTTAAAATATGTCAAAATCAAGAATAATAAAATATTGGCAATATTAAAGTTTAAGGTGCACCTGCAATAACAGGAGAAGCTTACCTTAGTAAATTGCACTATTTTAACTTTGGAAAATCTTCAGTGGAAGATAATTCCATGGTTGAAAATCAGCCACAGACAATGAATCCCCACTTTTGACATAGAGATTTTGTTGGCAAAATCCTCAAATAGCTTAATCCAGGATGGCTACAGAAGCCTGCTATATATGCTATGAGAAGTTTTATATCAAAGTATATACATCTTTATATGTTTCCATTTTCCCTTAAAAGATTAACAGAATCCACAATGGTCTGAAAATCAACATCTCCACTACATAATTGACAGTCAAGTTGAAACTAATCAAGTAAAAAAAAAAGGGAAAATCTTTTACTCAAACTTCCTTAACCCCAATAAATTACCCAGACCTAATCCACATATCAAAGGAGGTGGTCTGCAAACACAATTAATTAAATTAGGTCTCCCAGTGGAATTGCATGTTCACAAGAATAAACATCATATACTTCTACACACGCACATACACACACCCCTACCTCAAATGTGACCCTAGAATCAGCACACACTTCCACACCAGGACAAGGTTCCCTATAAAAGGTCTGCGGCTGTACCCAAATTCTCTGCAGCTTTATTCCTATTTACTTTCCTCACAGCTGTCCGGATCTCATTTTTATTTATTCTTGCACAACCCTGGCTCCAGTTGGAACCCCAAATTATTCTGACAACGCTCTGACGCAGCAAGTCCGAAAACATCAACCTTGCAGCAGAGCTCTGCTTTCAAAGTCTTGGAGACGCCGTATACTTCGCCCTGCAAGGTTCACGCAGCCTCCCAGCTCCACAATCCCTCGGCTCCCCCACCCACCCCCACCCCAGGCGAAAGCGGCCAACTGCCCACGCTATCCCAGCCGGTGTGAGATGAGGTGAGGTGAGGTGCGGTCGCAGAGCCGGAACACGCTGCTCAATCACGCGTCCCGAGAGGCTTCTCTTTCTTTCTTTTTTTCTTTCTTTCTTTCTTTCTTTCTTCTGGCGGGAAAACTGCCTCCGCTCTCAACCGCAAAAAGGACGAAGGCGCACGGAAGCTCGTCTTCGCTCTTTCCCGCCCTCCTCCTGCCTGAGGGGCAGCACTGCAGAGATAGCGCTCTTCCGCACCGGGAAAGGCGAGCGGCGGCAGCTCAGCTGAAGAACAGCCGCCAGAGGGGCTGCATCTTCCGCGCCGCAACGACTGAGGATCTTTCCTCCTCCTCTGGAGGAGTTTCGTCCTCGCCTCAAAACAGCGATTGACGCCCTTTCCCTGCAATGGAGCCGGCGGGAACAGCTCTCACAGGACCGGCAGCTGCAGGAACCTCGGCATTCTTTTTGGCAAGGAACGAGCAGCAGTACTTCTCTGACCTCTTTTCGCTTTGCTGCGGCGGCCAGCCTACTCCCGAGGCGGGACCGGGACTGGGCCCCCACGCTGTCGGGGGCAGTAAAGTGGCAGAGTTGTTCAGGGCGTCACAGCTCCCCGCGGAGATGCTCCATCAGGTACCTAAGAGACCCAGAGCCGAGCTTAGGATTCCGAAGTCAGGAAGAGATGAGAGCGTTCTGCCCATGTACAGAGTGCTTTTATCTCAGGAGAGACCACCAAGAACGGCTTTGGGTGAGAATTTCGGGATAGAGGGTGTGGCTTCGCCCAGACTGGAAATCTGACATTTGCTAGGTAAAAGCTGGGGAAACTGCTGGCTTGCATCCTTTCTTCCTCTTAACTAGTTACACCAGCAGATATTAGTTATACTGAAACATGCTAACATATGGTTACTTGGGCCGTTCCTTACCGAATTAAAACCAGTGGTATATAACACGCTGAATCAGAAAATAGCCAGGCACATCTTAGTTCAGCCGCTATACTTGCTTTATTCTTTTAGAATTATGAGAATTAATATGCTTGGGTCAGTTAAGTAAAACGTGGTTTATAATGACGTTAAAACATGCTGGCAGGGATTTTTCACTGATTTCTCCCTCTCCCCCTTACTTTTTGCTCAAATGCACCATTTCAGTGCAAATATATTGCTATAACAAATACAAGTTGTTTTGTTCAGTTCAAAAAAAGTTTTTTATTATCCCATCTTATTTGAAAGTGCTGGGATTTACTATGGGTAAAAAAAAAGATTTGAATCCTTAAACTGGTATATAGGGTTTGCCTTTCTATCTGATGATAATTGGAAGATTATTTTTTCAATACTGACTTGTACTGTAGAAATACACTGGGTTGCTAAAGTTTGTAAAAGTATATTGTTTGAACTTCTATTGAAAGAGTTTGTTTAAAAAAAACCTGATATCCCACATATTTCTCCAGATGAACACATGCTCCAACTAATGCATATACTAGAACAATAGTTAAAACCATTTCATATAAATCACATTAACAATAGGATTTAAATATAAAAGCTATTAAAACCCTATGAAACAGAGATACTCTGTGAAAGAAAATATAAAAACTGGTAGTTGGTTCCGTTTTACCCATTTTAATTTGGCACAAATTTTAGATTTGGTTTTTTAAATAATTAAAATTCATTGCTTTTGCAAATATGTTGTAAATCTAGTGTGAATCCCAAATAATTCATTAGTTCTGTTAGATGAAGTAAATACTATTTGAGTAACTATTAGCAAGTTTTGGATTTTTGAATGCTGCTTATTAAATCTTATTTCTAATGTACTGCAATGTTATACACACATTGAGTGTTGGATTTATATTTTGCTATGGAGAAAAAAGCCTTCATTTTATGCTGTCTCATCATCCAACTTCCTTTGTTTCTTTTTAGCCCACTAAAGAGAGGAAAACAAAAAAAAGGGGGGGGAATTGGTTGCAGCTGTAGAGACACATTATTATTTGTTTGCCATGTTCCTCCTCCATTACCAGGTGCTGATTATGTCTTGTCAGAGATATTATTTTTTTATCTCCATTTTCTGGCATGAAATCCTTAGCCTTTGTGTCAAAATTTGATTCATAATTTTAACTCTTTCAATTTTTCAAATAGCATTTCATTATATTTATTACATTTATATGCTACCTATTTGAATAGGTACCTTACAACAGCAAATTGTAAATGTTTATAAGATCCAACATATTAAAAATCAAAATTGTTTTAAATATCTACTGGTATCTTCCATTAAATTCACTTCCCCCAGGAAGAGGAAGATCTTTATCTTCTCTCTAAAGGAGAAAAGTTTGGAGGACCAGCCTTAAATAAGAAGTTAAATTCTTCCAAAGTGGAAGAATGCCTTCTTCTGGATTCCCACCCCATAGATATCTCTCAGGATGGGTACCCAAAACATCTCCCAACAGTACATATTTGCTTAATAGTTTCTACCCAGAAAAGATAGTCCCAAGGCCTGCCATGTAAGTCTTATAGACATTTCACTAGCATTTTAACAATTGTTGCTCTTTCATCTTTAGGTTGTTTAATATTTTCATTGGGGGAGAGGGACATGCATAATTATTAGTGTATTAGTCATATATGAATATGACATTAATAGTTTATAATGAATTGAAGAAAGAGCTAGTTTGGTGTAGGGTTAAGGCAGGCTAGAAACTGGGAGACCATGAATTCTAGTCTTGCCTTAAGCATGCTGCTATGTGGGTAGCTTTGGGCTAGTCACTTTTTGCCATAAAAAGGAGACAAGGGCCAACCCCTTTTGAAAATCTTGCCAAGAAAATGCAGGAACTAACCCAGGCTGTCCCTAGAATCAGTACCTAATTGAAAGGATACACAAAAAGAAGAAAAGAAGAATTAAAATGTAAACTTGAATTGAGAGATAATTTTGAATATTGGTTGTGAATACCATAGCAATAGAAGTTTGCAATAGTTTCAGAGTGCCTTTATCCGTGGAAAGTTAATACAGTTAAAAGCTGCAAAGCAGAGGTGCCTGCTCACCTATACATACTCTGTTTCCCCCAAAATAAGACATCCCCTGATAATAAGCCCAATCAGGATTTTGAGCACATGGCAATAAGACCAAGCACTTATTTCAGGGTTCAAAAAAATATAAGACATGATGTTCGGGAAAACATGGTATGTGATGCTATTTTATTGAGAGACCACCTGCCCTTAAAACTACAACTGGGTAAAAATGAATGTGCCCAGTCGCTGATTGCTTCATTCTCAACTTGCTTTTATTCTGCAGGGGAAAGAATGTGGGTAACAGAAGGTGCTGCAGTTTTATTCTATCAGATAATTTTGTAATTAAAAATTTGAGCTGGAATTATTCATAATCAAGTGCATGCATAATTGCTGTCATAAGAATACATTTAAAAATTAGTTCACAAATTCTAAAGTTCTTTTCATGTGCCCACTCTGCCTGCAGTAATTGGATTGTTCTTTCAAATTGTGTAAGCTGGATCACTATGGTACGTTTTCTGCCCTCAAGTTTTGTTAATGTATTAAAAAAATCTTGGTAGGTGATTAAGACTGGATTCCTAGATTTATGAATGAAGCTTCTGAATCAGGATATATACATACAACGATAAGCACCTCTTTCTTATAAAGCTAATAGAATAGTGGTAACTTAATTCATTTTAACAACATATTTTTATTTCTTATAATACCATTTTGGATTAATCTTTTATTATCCTTTACAGTAAATGAAAAGAAATGGAACAAAATGTAGGCTTTGTACGTTATATGCAGTTATATAAGCAACACTATTCAAAACACTGCACAGAGAAACTGTGTTAAACTCTATAACTTGGGAAGCAGGTAAAACTAGTTAAGCCTTAAAGACATTAATAAGTCTATTCTCTTTCCCAAGAACTGTCTCCCATTAACTCCCTGTGAGTTTATCATTGCAAGCAGTTAGTAATCTCTTGAGCATCTGTATTTTGCTTTTTGGTATGTTTTCATAATACAGAATCTTATCTATGTCACATACTATGAAACAATGGACTTCAGTGCACTTTGATCACTGTGTGCAAAAGATAGTCAATAGGGGACTTGATTTGCAAACCTGGAAATAACTTTTTCTATTATTTGGGACCTTGTTCTTTGTTCAAGATGTAGAGAATCTGTCTCTAAACAGTTCTTAATGCTTGTTCAAGTGTTAACTTGCATCACCTTGAACAATGCTTTTGTTTCTTCAGGAGTGTATTTGCAGCTGTAAGATCTTAATAAAAATAAGACTTTGATATTAGCAAAATCGTATGTACCAAGTTGTTTTAGCAAGATATGACATGGGAATGAATTAACATAAAAATAAATAGGTAATACAGCAATTCTGAACAATTTTTTCCTGTTGTTTTACTTCATAATACGTTAAGCATTGAAATTTATTACTGTTTCAACCTAGCAGTTAAGACTCAAAAGCCTGACAAAGGTTAGTTCTGTCAAACTACAAAATGTTGGTAACCCTTATAGAACTGAATCAGAAAATAATATACTAAATGCTTTTAAATTCACCATGACTCTGAATTGGCAAAGCATGGAGACCATTCTCAGCAAAAATTCCATTTTTTATACGTGCTTTAGATACTTGTTTAACAAGGATTTATAGCCTTACAGTTTTTCCAATCTTGTTACAAAATTTTTATGTCTTATTGAAACTGATTCAAAATCTATACAAAAGGAGAATTCAATACAAGTGAAAAATAGATCTTTATTGACATTTTAGTTTTTATATTTTTCTATCCTTTTTCAGGGCTAGGGATAATAGGGATAATTAGGCATGCTCTTCTAAAATATATTATGGATGTGATATGGCAGTAATTAGTGTAACACAAACATTGGCAATAAAATATATACATGATATATAAATGATATACATATTTTTAGAATGACATTTTAGAGATGACTGAGGCCAGTCTTGGTGACTCCATCTGGGTTGAGTTTGATCCCGTTGCTCCTGAAGACGTGGACAGAGTGCTGAGGAAGATGAAACCCACCACATGTTTACTGGAC
>JANHFK010000878.1:145581-157656 GCA_036250565.1 Sibynophis collaris
TGCTTCTGTTCTCTTAGTTTAAAAAATCACAAAGTCATCAGAGTCATTGGGTATTCTCATAAAATTAAGATTTAAAAACACTTCTCATCCAGCTGGTATCCTACCTCCGGCTTTTTCTTCTTATTCCTGTTTTGTGGAGCTGTCCCAACTTCAGCAGCTTCGAAGGCTGCCTCCCTGGTGCCGGCAAGAGGAGCTTCTCAGCGTCTCTCCAGGGATTTTGCAATATCCTTGGGGTCCTCTGAATACACTCCTCACGCTCACCGTCCCTCCAGAACGATTTAGGCTCTTCATAACCAGAGCCTTGGAACTACACGTCCGTTTTTGTTGCGACGCTAGCTCCGCCTCCCACAATGTTATTTCTTAAAGTGTATTTATCTGCTTACCTAAATAAAGAAAAATTGGGGCAATTTAAAGCAAAATTGGGAAAATAGAGGTGTTAGGAATCCAATTTATCAATTTATCTTGTGGTAAATGGAAGATGTCTTAATCCACCATGGTAGACATTGTATGAGAATCTCTTTAACAAACTCTCAGAATTCCAGTCTTAAAAATTAAGACTGACTCAAAACTCAGAAATTACTGTTGGCAAATATTTATATATTAGAAAACCAAGGTTGGAACTTTGCTTCTGTTAGTATAAACTTGTGGATTTCCCAATAGTTGAAGTTGCTATAATCTAGAATTACAGAATCTAGAATTTCAAGTATAGAAAATGGCACAAAGCAGGTGCCAGAATTTCGGCAATGTTGTGTTCTGAGTAAAGGAGCAGTAGGCTCCACTCCGGTCAGGCTGAAAGGTGGAGCAGTAAGTTTGAATTCATTGGCTGGAGCGGTCCAGCCATCTGATTGGTTGAGCTGACGGCCCGGGTCCTTTAAAAGGAGCCGGCCAGCAAGCTACTTTCACTGGTTGTCACAGAGCCAAATAAAGAGCTGAAACTCACTCCTGCTGTTCGAGTCGTTCCTTCGCCCACAATCAAACAGGCAATATTCCTAAATATTTATTTATTTTATTTATTTTATTAAATTTCTATACCGCCCCTTTCCTGGAGAGGACTCGGGGCGGTTCACAGTCAGATTAAACACATAAAATACAAAAATTAAGATGCACAATTAAATAGTATCTGTAGACTTCCAAATTGAAATTACTTTTGTAAAAGAGAGAATATAATTTTTTTTTACAATTCACTCTTCATTTCTGCTTGCTGAAGTGTATGAAAATTGAAACATATTGTGTATGTTCCAACTAGGTAATGATCAGTGTCCATTGAGGAAGAAGAATGACTAAAGCAGCTTTGCAGCATTGCATGCAAGCCCCCTCTTTTGTACTGTGCATAGTGATATTGCATGCATGTACAAAGGTGCAGAGTTTGTGATGTGATTCTGTTTCCATCTTTTGAATAAAAGAGCAAGATCCTGCTGGTGCCCTTGATACTTATTTAGTTTGCCCTATTTAGACAGATTTATTGCTCAGAGGTTAAGCCACAAATATATTGCATGTTGCTGAGAATGGAGCCAAGAGGACAAAATATTTATATAGGAGGATTTCCTCTGTGGCTTTCTCTGTTTAATATAGCAGATTTGGGGCTATAGAATGTAAACCAGATGTCAGCATCACCGGTTTATTTGCTGCTAGGTTTTTTTTTAAGTACTACATATTTTTGTAGCTTCAGTAATTCTTTCACTGCAAGCACCAATATTTTTGGCATATGCTTATATTCATCCCTCCCTTTTTATCTTTCAGATTACAGACTTGTGTGGTGCTAAACATGTCGGTTATTTTGGTCATACTCAGTTTTATGCTGCTCTGAAGCTTATAGCTGCTGCACAGTCTGGTCTCCCAGTACGAATAGAAAGTATTCAGAATGGTAACTGATTATACTCAATTGCTTTACTTTGGAGAAATTTATTTTTATTTAATAAATAAAATAAAATAAATATTTTATTTAAAATATTTATTAAATGGTTGTTACGTTTTGTAAAAAATTTTTGTAAGACACCATGGAAGAAAATATAAATGACTGTAGGAGGGAAGACAAAACCAATAATAAACAACAAAAACAACAGCAAACAGAAAAAAATCCATCTCAGTAAAAGCTGAATTGAGCCTGTTGTGCTAAAAATTTAAATAGAAATTTCATTTTATGAATTCAGGCTCATTAATATCCTGTTTATGAAAGCTCCGTATAGTAGAAGTAAGACTGCAGAACTTTAAAAAGCTGTATCACTGATTAAACTATTCCAGAAATATAGATCTATTTCTAAAGCTGTTGCACTTGGCACCCCTAACTATATTTATGAATGCAGGGTAGACTTATAACTCCCCTCACCTGCCTATCTTTCCTCATATTACTTTCCTTTTGGCAACCCTGCACTCTTTTACTTCAGCTGACCTTTGCCATCTTCTGCCCACTGCTGACCAAGTACACCTGGCCTGGGCCTTAGCGAGGCAGCTGGTGAAAGGCCAGTCTGGGCAATCCTCATCAAGAACAGGAAGAAGAAGTTGGTGAAGATTACTTGGGGTTGGCAGAAACTGCAGAGTACAGGGGGTTGGAGGGCAGAAGAGTGGCGGGGACAGGGGTAATTGAAGGGCTGATGGAATGACTAATAGTGGGGCAATGGAGTGTGGGGTGACCAAAGTGGCAGCGGTGGAAGAGATAGGCAGGGGGAATTGAAGTGGAGGTGAATGCAGCAGGTCAGGAGATGCATTAGTTCCTCACCTAATGATGGCACAGTATTCTCCTAATAACTGCAACCAGGATTACCAATACTGTTGTCACTAGGCATCCTGACATGATACTTTGCCTAGTGACCACATCACTCACCAAATGAGATTCTAGTACTAATTAGGCTCCTAAAGTAAGGACTTCCTGTAAGTAGAACTTAAGACAACTTACATTAAGTTACATTGGTCTCTAAAGTTTTAAAAGTTCAACTAGTTCATTTAATTTGGGTCAATGCAGGTAAGAACAATCAGTCCAATAGGCCCAATATGTCTTCATAATCTTGCTTTAAATTATATGGCCTAATTTTGCATCCTAGTTGAGTTGTTAGTTGTATGCAAGATTTTATGATATTGCAGAATATAAAATAAATAAAACAGCTATAATAAAAATTGGAATGAAACAATGGTGGAAAATAGAAACTTCATTTGTAAAACAATTGCTATGTGGCTAATTATAATTATTACAATCAAATACTTAAAGTCTCATTAACACTAGCTCCAAACCATTATATCAATGTATTGTTTCTTTTAGGTATTATAATTTGCATTAACATTGCTAATCTATAGTGAATGAGTCTATTGTGAGACTATGGATATGTACTTTGACTCCTGTTATATTTTATGGGGTTTGTATCCTTGAAAATGTATTAGTGATTGTAGCCCAAAATAGTTTCCCTCCAAATTGAATGCAACTAATATTTATTATAAATACTGTATTTATCTATATAAAGAAATGTGCACCAATGTTAAGTTTGATGCAGCGGTAATTATTTCACTAAATTGTTGAAAGTCAAACAATCTGACATAAAACATATTATAAATTACTTATATCTTCTTGGTTTTTTCATTTTTGCACTATGTAATATTCTGCACGCATAATTGTATAGCATTTTTCTAAAGCCCAAATAGAGCAACTACCTATGACCAAGTGAGTTCTTAGTAAAACAAAATCCATTAATATTTCTATAAGTAAATACAATCAGTTTACATATAGTAAATATATATATACAGACATGCATATAATAAATAGCACTTTTTAAGGTAATTTACCAAGTCTATTTTAATGTTTGAATTTCTTGCATTACATAGATGTTGATTGGGATTTCCTTTGTAATACAATGCCCAATTTTTACAGTATATACATGTATATTTGTGGTGAAATATTTCTCTATGCCTAATGCAATATAGTAGAAACAGAAATATAGAACTTCAGGAAGCGTATTTGTGCAGATATGGAAAATCAAGTTATGTATTTGCATACTCCTTAACCCAAAATTGCTTTTCACTTTGCTTTAATGTGAAACGCCAAAAATATTTATATTGAAGTAATATTAGGGTAGCCTTTTGTCCAGTTTTACCACAGCAACATTACTTGCATTTTAGAACTTCTCTATAAATTTAGTGTTTTAATATTGGTGGGCATTCACTTTTTATCTGCACCTACTACAATTTGAAAATTTTCAGGTGGAAAAACATAATCTAAATATTTTGAGTAAGATTCCCTTCCCCAAGTTAATTTACTTTTTTGTTTATCAACCCTCCTTCCAAATTAGTTTACTTTTTATTTGCCAGATCCATTCTGCTTTTGTGGTCAAGAAAGCTTATAGATTCTTACAAATAATCATAGAGTATATGATTATAATATCTTAAAGTTCAAGACTTTATACAAATACAAAATACAAAAATATACTTTCTCTTTGTATTTTGCTACTAATTTGGCCTATACTAAACTTTAATTTTCCAAGTACTGTAATATAATTAGTTGTCAAAGGGAGTCATTTGGTCAATAAATAAGCTAAACAACATGGTATTATATAATCATTTTTCTTTTGTATTTATTCCTGTTGTTTAAGAATTACCTTTACCTCGATTTAGTGCTCTGAAAAGTGATAGTGAAATAAGGTACATCAATCTATCAGAAGCACATGGAGCAAAGTTTCAGAGTCCACATACAACCCTTAAGATGAATTGCTTCAGAAGATCAGATGAAGAAGAAAAACAGGTAAAGTCCTTTTTAAATATATCTTTTATTGTGGGATGAACTACAAGATTTCATTTTATGAAATCATACTGACAAAATCAGATAGATCTTGATTAGTATTTTAGTTCATTTTATTGGTTAAGTCTCTTGACACAGACTGGGAATTACAGCTGATTATTTAGTCATTGCAGATTCTTTCAACAAGAAATATCAATTGCCTATTCTTAGAGAGTTAAGATTGCTTATCTCTTATATGGTCAACTTGCTGTTCATCTTAAGCAGATGAACTACAGAATTTTCTTTTAGATACAAAAACGATTTTTATTAGATATGTGGAAAATCACTTTGAGCCAAATTCAGTAGAACATACACTTTAAGAGAGCTGCATTTGTCAGTAGTACTGGTAGAGAATTGCTATTTTCCTCACCCTCAAAATCTACTATAGTAGATTGAAAGATCCTTCACAAAATATAGGGGGAGAGCCACAAGAAAGAGAAGAAAGTCTTAATATAAGCAGACTTTTGTTTACATAGTACTTTTGCTGGTTTTGTATGAAGCTAATAAAGACTTACTAACAACTGTTCAAAGTGTAAATGTTGAAACTTTAAGTTGAAATTTAAATGTTTCAACAACTTTATGTTTGCTTTTTGTGAGGTGTCAAGGTGTTAGTTACCTAACAAAGATTGTTCAGTATTAAATTCCTTTCTATTTTAACTATTCTGCCATTCAATATCATTCTACTTTGTGGCATCCACTGAATATTATTGAACATTAGTCCCCTGGAGATTACACTTGCTCCAACCCTACTGGCTTTGTATCTTATTTTTATTCGGTGCCCAGAGTCATTTATTTGATATGGGCAGCTGTATAAATTGAATAAATAAACAATTAAAATGAACTACTTTGCTTCAATTGCCAAGAATTGGGTAGTAAATATTCATATGTAATATGAAGATTCACAGAGGAAAAACACTGTACAAATTTATTTCAGGTCAAGCTGAAATTTTGCTGACTCTGTTAACTGACTTAAATTCAATAATCCATATGTTATTACAACGTTTCTCTTGAAGGAAGAAGCAAAGTCTCCCCCCATGTCTCCCATTGGTTCACATCCTGCTTCTCCCTCAAATTACCAGAGAATTCCTTTGGGATATGGATATAGTATATTGAGAAGTGGGCTTGAGCAACAGCATGGAGGTAAGTTAATGATTACCTTTGCTGTTGTTGTAAGTGTCTATAAGCAGCACTACCAAAAGGTATGCTCAATAATTAAGAGACTTCTCCTTCAGGGCTGAGGAGGAGCTATGTAGAGTAGATGAGCCCCATGGCATGAGAAAGTGAGCACCTCTACCAGCAGCTGAACAAGTCACTGTAAAGGTTAGCTATTGTAAGAAGCAATATGGTACCCTACAACCACACTGACTTAGCAAAACTGCCACTACTGAGCAAGGAGGAGTAAATATACATTTATTGCAGACACATCTTGTATGGATGGAAGAAATGCTTATGGGAGAAGGAGGACCACCATATGCAGCCTAACTCCACCCCCTCCACCCCAATTGTTAAGTCTCATTTTATAGAGAATCTCTGAATTATAAGAAACACCTGTGTGCAAACTTTTGAGCTAGCATGCCAGAGGTAACATTTTAAAATATTTGTAACCTGCCCCAATTGCTTGGAATCTTCCTGGGATGGTCAGGTTCCACATTAAAAAAAAATGTGGAGTGCTCAGTTTGCTTAAGAGTTTATCACCTAGAAAATGGAATCAATTCTTCTTCTTGCTTTTCACATAGTAAATTAGAATATTGCATGTCTAACTTGATCATTTACAATTGTATTGTAATAAACCTTTTAAAACTTGTGACAGTAGAATATCAAAGATCTTGGGAATGTTTTGGTCTTAAATATACTGTTAATAACACAAATATAATCTCCAATTGTTCATAATATCCCCATTACAATTCACTCAACGTACTGCTAAATTGTAGTCAGATATCTGCAGAATGTGGTCAATATGTCATATTGATATATTTAAATAATATAACATAGAATATAATCTAATACATGTTTTATTCTTTGCAAAACAAGTTTATATCCAGTAAACATATTTTAATATATAGTATATTAACTTTCACAGTTAGCTGGGCAAGTTGAAATTTAAATAGCCTGTTTCTTAGATATCAATGCCTTCAAGCCATTCTTTCCTTGCAATAAAATAATTCATTGAAGATACTTATTCAAAAATGATATATAAAGGATTATTTCTTAATACATGGTCTACATCTATATCCATATCTATATATCCATTTCTCTTTCTTTCTCTCTCCATGCACAATGATACATACACTGGCATTAGTTGAATGTTTTCCTTTTCCACCCTTTCATAGCAGTCCCACCTAACCTCCAAAAATAATGTTTACAAATGAGGTGGACTATAGTAGAAAAAGGAATTATTGTGGGGAAAAGGAGATTTTTGAAAATGAGGCATGACCAGGTATCTCTATTCTGTGAATAGTATAAAAAAATAACAAATTGCACAACTTCCTCTTTTCTATATCACTGAAATATGATATGAAAGAAAGTGTCATTTCTTCTAAAATATGGAGAATCACACTATATACAAATTTATTTTAAACAGTGTTGTTTCCTCTCTTTTTGATTATGTGAACTGTATTTTTAACAGCAAAAAATTGTTTAAGCTGAGAAGTTAACTAATTATGCAGCTTGTATTTGATATCATAAGATATAAAATATGGGAGAATAGGGTCATAGAAGAATAACAAAACATAGACTTTATGTACATAAATTTTATTTTCTTATGCCTCAAGTAAATCATAAGAAATCTCAGACATGTCTGCTATGTTGTACCTTCTGCTTGAATCCTTAGAAATGTGATGATCAGAATAAACAATATTAACTAAGTAGACAGATACCCTGATGTTGCAAAAACAGCTTTGTGGGTTTTTTAAAAAAGAAAATCATTTATCTGTATAAAAGTGATAATATTGTTATTGCAACAAGCTCACAAAATATAAAAAGAAAAATGATCTTACAAATTTACAGGATATTACTGTGCAAAGCCTTCTGATTATCTGATGCTACAAAAGAACACCTTGTATTACTTGTCTTAACTGTCTTAGTGTATTACATTAGGATTAGTTTATTTATTTTTTATTTATTATAATTAAAACTGCTTATTTTTTCCCCTCAACTGTAAGGTGCCATAGTTTTCAGAGAGAAGGCAAGGTTATTTAAATAAGCATTTTAAATAACAACCACTACAGAAATTTAGAAGCATATTGATCATTTGTTATATATCACAAATGACAACAATAGAAAGCTTTGTTGTAACATTGAGTGAACATGATAAATATTAGTTTAACCTACTGCAGAAAGTTGCAAATTTAGTTTAATTAGAGCTCAGGTTAAAAACAAAAATAAATTGTTGCTCTGAGATATTAGATGCTTTTTGTAAATAATGAATTAACCTATTTAGAATCAAGCCCCTGTGTTAAAAAAATTGTCATTTGAACCTTCTTTATTAACCTTTTTCCTTAACCTTTATCCATCCTAATAGTGCTTATGGTAATAAAGTGAATTTTACATGTGTGTATGTATATTTAAAATGATTTGGTATGAGACAAGATCCAAACTTTGTAATTTTTTATTTTGGTTTAGCATATGTTTTGCGTTCATCTTAATCTTGATAGGTTCCTATGAAGCTAGGCATTCTATTCAAGATGGATTGACTTCCGGGAATTATGGGCCCAAATCGATGCCAACTCGCTCATGTGTTATTCAGGTAATTTGCATGAGATGTAAAAATAATTGAAAATAAATTTTCTGCATAGGCTACGTAAGTATTGAAAAATAAATTTTGATTTTTATAATCAATGTTACATGAACTAGTTTGAATGAGACCAATAGGTAGTTGCTAGTAGTATTTTGCAGCAAAGGACAATTGCAATCTAAAACTAGTAACGCATATCTGAGAGCTAATATGAGCTCTGGCTTTTAGAATATGTGTAAATGGAAGCATTTTACAACTATACAGGATCAGCTACAGGATAAAGTGAGATTGTGTTCCACCTAATTTAAGCACAGGTAGTCCTTGACTTATGACCACAATTGAGCCCAAAATTTCTGTTGCTAAGTGAGATATTTGTTGAGTGAATGTTACCCCATTTTACAACCTTTCTTGCCATATCTGTTAAATGAATCACTGAAGTTGCTAAGTTGGTAACATGATTGTTAAGTGACTTCCCCATTGATGTTACTTGTCAGAAGGTTACAAAAAGGGATCACATGACCCTGGGACACTACAACCATTATAAGTCAGTTGCCAAACATCTGAATTTTGATCATGTGACCATGGGGTACTGCAATTGTTGTAAATGTGAAAAACAGTCATAAGTCACTTTTTTCAGTGCCATTGTAACTTTGAACAATCATTAAATGAACAGTTATAAATTGAGGACTACTGGTATTAATTTATATTAGCTTTTATATTAGGATTAAGATTCACAGGTTGGTGGGCAGACATAACATCTATCAGAAGTCACCATTTGTCCACTTTTTCACAGTGCTTTGGGTAAGAAGGAAATGGGTAAGACAAAGGGCTTGAGACTAAGACAGACTTCCAGATCCTATTGGCAGCTTGAGTAAATCAAAATGTTTCCTATCTGAGACAAATTTCCAGATCCTATTAGCAGCAGTTTGAGTAAATCAAAATGTTTGCTACCTTGAAAATTCATGCTGCCATTATTTGCATGTACACAAAAAAAATAGTGCATCTGTGTATAGCTAAAAGAGGTTTCCACAGAACAGAGGCAATTTTGTATAAGAACAGAGACATAGTATGTGTCAGAAAGAAGTATGTTTATCAAGAAATTTTTTGAAGAAATTGCACTGGGTAATTAATGTATGCAAGATGCCAAAACTAAAAAATTCATTTAATTCACCATGATCAAACTCAAATTTATAACCAAGAGTGTGTATCAGTGTGCACCATGGGTTACAATGATGTGGATACTTACAGCAAGAAAAGACAACCTTTAACATTCTGCAAGATAGCTGAGTGTTAACTAATTATTGATTTTTGTGACTGATGTTGTTCACTATTATATCCAATTATTTTAATTGGAACTGCATTTAATTGGGGGTATCTCTAGAGTCCATTGGAGTGGGATGGTTGATAAATTCAAATAAATAAATCAATTTAAAAAGGCCTTTTTGAATCAGTTCTCATTGCTGTCCTTTCTCATGTCCTCTCTACATAATGGTCACGTACTGATAGAATTAGAATTTAATGGGTATCTAAGAGCAACTTCTTCTTGTGAATTATTTATTCCTGATGTGCTTGCTTAGGAAATGTTAGAGGCTAGAGTTGTTTTTTGAGATTTGATCTTTCCCCATCCTAATATTGACAATGAGTCCAATTAATCAACTATTTATCTGTAATTCATTTGGAACTTGTCTTATTTTCCTTGTTTGGAAATGTGAGGATTGTTAGCAATTTATTTAACAAGTTTTCTTTTTTACCTCAGAGGTAGATTTTATTTCCTTAGTTTGTAAATCCTTCCACTGGAAAAGATTAGACATTAAATATCCTTGGCATTCATTTCTGACAATTTTTGATATCTTTGGCTTCTGGAAAATAATGTTTTGCAAATTCAACAAAAGTATCAATGCTGTTTATTTTTTAAAAAATGGCATAGTAAGAACAGAGCATAGTTAATGCTTTGAAACATCGGGACACTCAGCTTTTTTGTTATCCTTCCAAATTAAACATTTTCCTTTTTTGAAGTCTCTTTCAATAGAAATAGAACCACAGGACAGCAGTAGTAATTACCCAGATGACCTTTGGAGGGTAACTGAGGAACAACGAGACTATTATATCAATCAGTTCAAGTCTTTACAACCGGATCTCAACTCTTTCATTTCAGGTAATGTCCTTTGTAAACATAGAAAGTAATACTAGACTGAGAATCCTGGGCGAGTAAATGAAATTCATATAGACAAGTGCAAAATGTGTAACTGTGTGTGTGTGTTGATAGGGGTGGGGATGGGTTTTACACGATAGATAGGACATGGTTTCCTGATATCTATTAAACAAATACATAAAATAAACATGGGATTATTTACCTGAAATTAAATGTTATTTACTATAATAATTGGAGTTCTATATTGTCCTATCTAAGATATTTTTAATAGCAATGTAATATTTGAGCTCAAAAACTAGAGTTTCCCTTATTTATGCTTTAAAGAGGTAATAAAAAGTATATTATTCTGATAAATAAAGATTTCAATTATGAAACCATAGTTTATTACAAAAATATTGATTTGTAGTTGCCAATAAAACCAAACAAATTATATGTAGAACATGTACAGAACAATTACTCAAAACCATCATTTTATTTGTTAGCTTTACTCATATAGCATTGCTTTTATTGCTGATTTTAATCTTATTTTGAATGATAAGTAGCCAAAGAGGTGATTTTGAAATAAATCCTATATTTTAATGTATAATATTCAATAAAACATAAGAGGAGGTTGATATAAACAAAATTAAATACTGACAGGTCCCATTTATTTAAATTGGAATGCTGATGAGATATTTATATAAAGTTATGGAATTTTATTATTTTGAATTTGTATACTTTTTCATAAATCATAGTTTATAACTAACATTATTAACACATCATAGAACACTTGTTTCCCCTTCAGACATAAAAGTATAATAATAAGAATAATAAGAATCACAATAATAACTGAGCATTTAGAACTGCACAAAATCAACAGAATAATATCGCCTGCACTATAACTTTTTATAAAGAAAAAACTAGCAAGTTATTAAAAGATGCCAATGCTGTAATATTAAATATAAGCACCACCTCATTGCAAGAAACCAATCAATCAATGGACAGCTTGGCTACAGTTATAACTGAATAGCTGAGATACAAAATCAACGAAGAAGAAGAAAAAAAGCTAAACAGTGCATCACTAACATGGAAGATCAGGTTGGAACACAAGATCAGCAAGCTAAGATCAGATGCAAACAAGTTAGAACAGTTGAAAAAAAAAAGAAACCAAGTTACAAGATCAAAGAGTTTCTGATCAAGAAATACCACCTAGAAACAAGGACGACTAAGGAAGCACTAAGGAATAATAAAGCAGTAAATAACAAATATATAAGTAGTCCTCGACCTGTATGACCATATTGTGCCCAAAATTTCCATTGTTAAGTAAGACAGTTGTTAAGTGAGATTCTCCAGCGCGCCTCCTGGAGAATCCACGCGTGTGGGTAAAGTCTCTTCCTCATTCGTCGGACTGAGAGTCTGTCAAAGTTGTTGCTGGTAGTCCCGCCTCCTCCG